>JARFXV010002151.1:0-76678 GCA_031761425.1 Cosmopolites sordidus | reverse complement strand
GTCAAGTTCCGGGAGGGAGACATGAGTCATATATATATATATATATATATATATATATATATATATATATATATATATATATATATATATATATATATATGTATGTATACATATATATATATATATATATATTATATATATATATATATATATATATATATATATATATATATATATATATATATATATATATGTATACATATATATATGTATACATATATATATATATATATATATATATATATATATATATATATATATATATATATATTATATATATATATATATATATATATATATATATATATATATATATATATATATATATATATATATATATATATATATATATATATATACATATATATATATATATATATGTATATATATATATATATATATATGTATATATATATATATATATATATATATGTATATATATATGTATACATATATATATATACATATATATGTATACATATATATATATGTATACATATATATATGTATACATATATATATATATATATATATATATATATATATATATATATATATATATATATATATATATATATATATATATATATATATATATATAGATATATATATATATATATATATATATATATATATATATATATATATATATATATATATATATATATATATATATATATACATTCCTTCCCCCTCTACTTCACAAATCTCACGAACGGTGTCAACTGCTTTGAAGCCTTTTTAAAAATAATGTCTTAAAATTGTCTTAGTTTTGCAAGTTATTTCAGTCATTTGAACGTTTTTGTTAAAAATTGCCGACTGAATATTTCGCAAGGGAATCGCTATAATACTGAGGAAGGAATGTAGGTACATTCCTTCGGAGCAAAAAGTTGAAGTCGGATTAAACATCTGAGGAGTGAACGATTTATTTATAAATCATCATCGTTCAGCCTTTTGCGCCCACTGCTGGTTCTACTATGGATTTATTATATTCATGGGATTTTTCAACAGTTTGAATGAATTGCACCAGTGGTTCAATGTGCATTTAATCAAAACATGGTTAAAAAGATATGAGAGAAGAGACATCAATAATATTAAAATTAACATCAGTTAATTATCGCCAAATTTCCATTATTAGCTTAAAATCCAATTAGTTGTACAAATTTTAAACACTGTCAAACAGTCTAACACAAAGAAGGCGCAAAATTCTAAATAGGATAAGGTAGGTAATTCGTCTCTCGAGTTGTAACGAACTCTAGATTTCTCTCTAGTAGACACGAGTTTTTTTGTTTTCCTGGTCGTCTCTCGACTCTCCTGCGACATTCTCTTTCCGTTTCCTCGTTATTGGGGGGGTTGATTGCTGGTTGCCTATTCTACCTATACTAAAACATATTAATAACGAATATTTACTACGCTTATATAAGTGTCATATGACTCTTCTATTCTCTCAACCACGCTATTGTCCAAAAGAAATACTGAAGAACTAAATTTATTTGCAATTCGCGTATTATTTGAATATGCATTATATATTATGCAGTTGTAGGACATTTATGTTGATATTTACAGGAAACCGACTACAACAGGCATGGTTATATATTTTAGTTCTAAACAATCTTGGCACGTCAAATTATCTTTTTTTCAGGGTCTAATACATAGGCTCGTTAGTTTTCTTCTAAACAAAAATAGTTTTTAATAAAGAACTCTGTACCATTTATCAGATATCGAAAAAAAACGGTTATTAAGAAGGACTAATTACACTTCTAAACTGAGTAATATTGTTTGTCAAAAATTAAACAAACTAGGATGTAAGACCATTTATGAATAAGCACACAGTTTAGATAAATCAGGTGTATATAAAATTAATTGTAAAGATTGTGATGCGGTGTATATGGGTCAAAGTGGTAGAAGTATTGGATGCGGAATAAAAGACCACTAAAAAGATATATTAAATAAATAACACAAAAGGCACTGGAATGTTCACACGTTTTATTGAAACCAATCATTTTATAGATGAAAACAATGTTAAGCTATTGAAAAATTAAACCTATTACAACAATTAGAAATAAACAAATCCTTAAGAAATAGACATATAATAACCACGTATGACCAACTAAATTTCCAAAACACCCCAATAGTAGATAAGATTATATTGCAACTGAATAGCCCGGGTTTTCATCAGCCGACAATCAGGATAAAAATTAAAAATAAAATAAAATAGACTAGATGTTATACAAATAAAAAATAAAAATAAAAATATAATATAAATAAAATAAAAAATAATGTAATTTTACCGGTATACTTGGAAACACTTGGTTTTACTGTCAGTATTAGTTCCTCTTGAAGTTCAAGCCACTCTTGTGAATTCCCTAATAAGGCGAAACATATGTAGAGTAAAATCTAAAATAAACATCTGAAATATAAAAAGCTACAAACTTATTTTTTAAAAACCCAATATTTACAAAATGTTTCACAATGATCCAAGGAACTGCGGAATCCGTAAATTTTATTTATGTTGATATTTGTATGTAGATATTTTAAGTTTTCAATGGGAATACGCCGCTATGTCTCTATTTTCCCACTGTAGAAAGTGTGTGGCGGTGTAGACTATTTACACTTTTTCTCTATTACTTTTTTTAGCTCCCTTCTTTAAGAAAACATGTTTTATTTACAAAGTCTTCATTTAATCCTGTAACCCACGTGACTAATGATTTATTCAAACTTAGGAACTTGTTTTTTATGTTGAGTTATTTAAAGATAATATTATTTGTCACCAAAAATATTACTAAAATTTCCCTTAGATCTATCATCGAGATTTGATCGCCATGTTTGTTCAATTTATTTGTTTTTCTTTTTTAAGATTTGTATTAGTTTTTGCTTCTTGAGCAACAAAAGATATTTAAAAAACACATCCTAAACACATCTGACTATTTAAAAGAAACAATTTTCGTTGTTTGCATTTCATTAACAATATTTTCCATAAAAAATCTACGACCTGCGCTTCTCTTCTTCATTTTTCCTTCCATGATATCTGCTCCGATAGAGTTACTTTAATATTTTTTACTTTAGATTCAGAGTAATGTAGGATGAAATCTTATGTTTATTTTCCTGATTAGCGCTAAACTGTGTATTACCTAATTACAAACAAAGATTACTTATAAAAATTGAAAACGTTTCGTTTTTAGGCCGATCTGCAGAAGCAGCATCATAATTCGCCAATTCCGGAAAATTTTATAGTGTCAGCATCGATAGGCCAACCGTTGATTCAGGAAATAGTACCGATATGATGGTAGAATTTTAGCAACTCAATAACTCTATATTCTAGAGAATATGAACCTTCAAAGAAAACTTCCAAGTAATTAAAGAAAAATATTTTTACACTATTTCTGAATGATTTTTTATATTTTAGAATAATATTTCAATATAACAGTAGCTTCAATGAAACTGGAAGGTTTAACTTCAACTCCAGTTAAATTGTTTGCTATTTTAAATAATATGTAACTTGCATAATTATATATTTCAAAAAGTCTATATTATTATCAAATTGTTATTATGGTCGAAAAACGACCATATTGATACTATTACCCATTCCTATATATAAAAAAATATTTTTACTTTTGATAGCTGTCTACTCACCTCATTTCACCTGATTTGATGTTTGTCAATGGTTTGTTTAATGTTTCCAAAAAAGCGACAATGAATCAAGAAAAAGAGAAAGCAAAGCAGTATGTACTTAAGATTTTATTTGTTGTATCACATGGATATTATCCAGTTTGTATTAACGAAACGATGCTGCCATTTCAAGGTAGATTATTGGTCAAGCAGTACAATCCACAAAAGGGCCATAAATATGGCATCAAAATATTTAAGTTATGTAGGAAAAGAGAAACAAGGCGAATTATTATCAATATTTACCAAAGTTATTCTAAATTTAGCAAGCGATCTTTTAGGGTGCGGCAGACTTTGTCTAACTGATAATTGATATACAAGTCTACAGCTTGCTCACATACTCCTGGATAACAAAACGCACTATCTGGAAACGTTGAGAAATAATTGCAAGGGAAAGCCAACAAATGTAACCAGTTAGTTAACTTTAAAAAGGACAATTTATTACCCAATAGAATGAAATAGGAATATATGTCTTCAAGTGGCGTGACAAAAGGGATATTTTACCTTTATCCACCTGTCACAATGAAAAAATGGTTCAGGTTCAACGTCGTCGAAATGCCACTCAAGAGCTCAAAGCAATCATTGACTATAATATTGGGCAAAAGTTTTATCCGATTAGATGACGAGTTACAGTACGACGCTGCGACGAACTATCCGTTGGTACAAGAAGGTAGCTATTGAAGTATTATTGGATTCTTCAATTGTTAATTTCCACTTCATTTTTAAGCAAGTTAATCTGAGTGATGTTTCTATAACTGACATTAATTATTCAGTTATAGAACAGAACATGTAGCTTTGCTACATTTCGAAGATAATAGTGATTATCGAATTATTCATCCAGTAAAGGTACTTTTGAGCGCTCATATATTTGTCAAATTAGACTACGAGGTTCACGAAAATAGAAGGTACTCTAAAGGATGTTATAAAAAAAACAGGATGGACTCATTGATAAGAATAAAGTCAAGAAAGTGATAACGTATTGTACACAGTGCGAAATAAATCCTAGGTTCCTGTATAGAATGTTTTATTTTGTTCCACAAAGATCGCTAAATATGTAAAATACTTTTAATTTCAATTAAAAAACCTTGTAATACTTGTGTCCAGAATAATTTTATTTGTCCCACAAAGGTTGTTAACTATGTGAAATAATTGTAAGATTAACTTAAAAAATATTTTCTAGAATAATAGAGCACAGACGGAGAGAAAAATAAGAAGCAATATTAGAGGAAACAGCATGGTTTATGGTAGAACTAGGAGAAAAACTGGTAAGAAAAGAATCCGAAATCCATATTTGTTTCACTGATCTGGTGAAAGTATTTGATTAAAAAGAAGGGATGTCTGGAAAAGCCTAAAAAGAAGAGCAAGAGGGAGTAAAGGAAATTACCAAGGTCGTTTACAACAACAAGAATAAAGTAAGAATGCATAACGATGAACGACAGATGTTTAAGACAGGAATAGACCTAAGACAGAGCTGTGTACTCCACTGTTATTCCACAACAGGGTGTCCACTGTTATTTTCAGTAGTTATTGACAATGTTACAAAAAATAGCAAAGCAATATGCAAGAATATCAGAATTGGTTTTAGGTTAATGAACACAGTGACACAAGAATTACTGTTCGCTGATGATATGATCCTAACGGCAGATTCTAAAGGAAAACTGCAATATAATTTAGCGATATATAACGAAGAGCTAAGAAAAGTAAACATGGATATAAATATTGATTAAAAGCAAGACAATGGTCAAAAATAGGCAGGCAAAAATAAAACAAAATTGTACTCGATAGGAAGGTAAGGGGCAAGTCAAAAACTATAAGTATTTATGGACGATGATGGACGATGAAAAGCACACAAACTATATAACTCCCTAAAAACAGCATTCCTAGGAAAAAGAGACATACCGAAAGAGGTAAAAGCATAGGTGTATCAGAAAGTAGTGAGATCATCAATAATATACGGCAGCGAATCTTGGACCATAACAAACAGAGACAAAAGTAAAATTCCAGCTGCAGTAATGAGATTCCTATGCAAAATAGAAGAAATTACAAGGAGAAGGAATAGAGTAAGGTACACGACAGTAATGGAACAGCTGGAAACGAAAGCAATAGAAAGTGCTACAGAAAAAAAGATGACTGAGCTGGCTAGGACACATCTACAGAATGAATGAGGAGAGAACGAGTTCAACAGGAGGCAAAAAACGATGAATTCATTGGATTGGGGTTAGAAAATTAGCACTGGACAGGAACTTATGGAGGATAAAACTTCATGAAATATCATCATGCTGATATGTAATCTCAGTAAACAAGGCAACGGAACGAAAACTCAAGTAGAACGAAAACTCACATGAAATAGAGTGTTTAATAATCGGAAGACTATTGAAAATAAGTCTCGAAGTGGTCGTCCGAATAAAACTACTTACTATGTAGATCATATCATAAAAAAATTATCTACAAGTGATTGTCATAAGTCGACTGTAGGAATAAAAAATCATTTGCAAGAAAACTAAGGCATAAACATTCATGTTTGGTTTACAAGGCCGTAGACCAGCAAAGAAGCCCTTGATATCTGCGAAAAATAGGAAGGCTCGTCTTGCGTTTGCAAAAAGGGTACAAATCATGAACAAGTTCAGAGTGGTCTAATGTTTTATGGAGCTATGAAAGCAAATTTATTTTAATGGCAACTGATGAAATTAAATATATTCAACGCCTTAAAAACAAGAAATATGATATTCAATATCAAATACCTACGGTTAAACATATAGGCGGCAATGTAATTGTTTGGGTTTTTTTCACACAATGCAGTTGAGCCTATAGTTCGAACTGAAGGCAATATGGATCGATTCATGCACGGTGATGAGCTATAAAACGACTCATATGCTATCATACGCTAAACAAATCATTTCAGTTAAGTGGTATTTTCAGCAAGATAACAACCCTAAATACAAATCCAAGCACATTAGTGATATCCTTAAACGTAAAAAGTCAAGGTTCTGGACTGGCTAAGCGAAAGTCCGGATTTAAACCCCATTCCTCCCACAGATGCTTTAGTGTGGAAGGAATTAGATCGCAGAGTAAGATGCCGATATTATTCAAATAAGGAAAAATTATACGAAGGTCTTATACGAATACGAAAATTACCCTGAGTAATAAATGTAACCGAATTATGAAACTTATGATTAACTAAATTAAATATATTCATTAACTCATTACTTTAGTTGATAATATTGTTGATTATAGTTGATGATTTAGTTGATAATTATTATAAAATACCTTTGATTTATCATTTTACTAATCTATTTGTTATTGTAAAAGTTATTTTATGTCAAATGATAGTTTAATAAAAAAAAAAGATTAGTTATTGTATTTCAATTCCATTTTTAATTAGCCAATTTTTATCTTTGCCAAAATACTTTTGAGCGCTACTGTATATATCTAATGTAAAATGGCTTAAGGTGGTCCGCACAATTGGCCAGCTAGATCACCAGACCTTAATACTCTAGATTATTGTCTTTGGAGGTGGGTTAAATCTTTGGTATATGCAACTAAAATAGACACTAGAGATGCATTACTTGATCGAATAGTAAATGCAGCAGCAGTTATAAGAAACAGACCCGAATCCATTCACAAAACAACCCGAGCTGTTCATAAGAGAGCTGATAAGTGTTTAGAAGTAAATGGTGGTATTTTTGAAAGCTATAAAACGTAGACTAACTATAAATTATAAAAGTGATATTACAAAAAAAAATTTAATATTTTAATTTTTGTTTACCCCTGTATCTCTATAACAGTTGAGAGTAGGACCCATGTTTATAGAAATTTTTATGTTCACTTTTTGGCCTCTGAATATGTAGCTGAAATATTGACATTTCCTCCTGAATCACCCTGTATCATATATGAATTATTTTTCTTAACGCAGCATTGAGTAGACAATAGTTTTCATATTCCACACCAGCATCTAATACATCTTTAATTAGAATAGTTCTGCAATTTTCATTTCATTTCAAGTAAATATATTTGAAGATAAATATTCGATCTACAAAAGTAAAATAATAATTGTTACTTATAATTAGTATATAGGACCTTTTTACCAAACATGCCGCAGAAATGGTCTTTTTGCCCAAACGATGTCTGTGTCTACAATTGGGCATGTTGAATTGGGAACTACTTAAGAAAACTCTTGGTAATTATAATTACACTCCTCCAAAATATTTATCAGAATGTTTCCCATTTCTGACTTTTTAGATACCTTGACATTTTCGATAAGAAAATTCTTTGAGTTTAACTTTGCAAGTAGACTTAAAATATGCCTAAATGAATCAGAAGCCTGAATTACCATTTCTGCGGAGAGGTTGGTAAGGTGGATATATCAAAATTCTATCGATATCAAGTTTTTTTATTCTTTCTACTGTAAGTCCCTCATTGTTCATGTTTAGTAAAGTCGCCCGAGGAAAATTGTGTTTATATATGTGGTTAGTTACATCTTTTATTTCTAAGGCTTCGCCTTTTATTTCATATTATTTTCTATAAAATGGATCATCAAAACGTACAAAACTGATAAAGAAAAATTTTCTCACCAGCAAAGGCCATATGCATGCCCCTAATGCCACTGTACAACTCAAAAATATTCATTTTATTTGGATAAAGTAACCAAAGTAAAAATAGTTTTCTACAGGAAAGTTTTAGGTTATGGAAGGAGCTAAACTCCTAAAAATAGTTTCTACAGGAAAGTTTTAGGTTATGAAAGAAAGAGCTAACATCTGCTAAACAATCACCATAAGTTCGATGACAATTTTAGTATAATGCATGTAGAAAATAAAAATAAAAAAGTATCATTGTTGGAATCATTATAAATTAATAAATTAAAAGGCTTAAATATAATGTTAAATTACCAAATAGAACCAAACAATTCGCCTTTATTAAACTTGTAATTTAACACATATTTCCATCTGTAAAATAGTGTGGGTTATGGTCGAACCAGACACAATAAAAATAAATTTCAGGTGTTTTCGGTGTCATAAACCAGTATCATATGTCAATGTTATAATAAAATATTTTTAAGCAGTATTGTAACCGTAATTAGAGAGAAGTAATTTAGTTTATAGATCTGAAGAAGCCACTGTGTTGGCGAAACATGTCAGAATAATGTAATTCAGTAAAAATGGTAAAACTTTAGTTTCATTTTAAAGTAATTTATAATGGATATTTCATCAAGTAAAAGTTGAAACCGTCAATTATTAGAAGAAAGCAGAAACTAGGTTTTTAACTTATGATTAAGATTTTAACTATGATATTTCAAGTTACTTCTGTAGACAACTGTAGATGGTGAACCACCACTCAGTACACATGGTTCTTCAACGAATGTAAAGAACATGAAGTGTATCTATATTATATACAGCTAAAAACCACCAACACCTCATAATTATAGTAGAATTTTCAATTCAAGAAAAATCACTACTAGAAAAAGGTTTTAGTTATAATTTAAAGCCCAATATTACCAATAGTTCATTCGAATATCAAGGTGTATAAACAGAATTAGCACTAATTAAAGAACCACATAACTTAACTCTGAAACATATTTCTGCCAATATTATTAAAAATAACAAACACAATAACAAAAAGCTTACTCAATAGTAACAAGAATAACGTAGTTAAAACAATAAGAAATAAAGCTCGAGAAAACAATATAATTTTTACAAGGATGGATAAAGGAAAAACAGTAATTGCATTAAATAAATCAGAATATTTACAAAAAAAAATTCTCAACCGAGAAAAGTACAATTTAATAAAGACCCCACAGAAAAATACATCAAATATATAAAAGTAGCAATTAAAAGTAATATAACTATATTGAATGAACAAGATAAACATATATTATCCAGCATGAATCCAACATGTCCAAAATTATATTCTCTAATAAAATTACATAAACAAACCTTTTAATAGGACCAAAATCGCGTAACCAACCCCGGTGGTTGATAATGACAAGGCAGACGCGCGAGAGGAAAGTATATCGCAGTCTGGGTTAGCCGCCCAATTTGTGTGCAGAAGTTGCTCCTAGAAATATAAGAAAAATACAAGGCGGTTTATGACAACTTATACCGCAACCCTTCTTTACCAACATATTCAAGAAGCCAACATTTTGGCAGAAGAACAAAAGGGCTGTATTTAGAATGTCCAAGGGTGTAAAGAGCAGATTATTATCGATTCGGTTGTTATAGAATATATATATATATATATATATATATATATATATATATATATATATATATATATATATATATATATATATATAGATATATATATATAACCTTCATGGATTACAAAAAAGCTTTTGATTCGGTTCATGGCCTTTGCATATCCTAAAAATATATAAGCTTTTTTGTAATCCATGAAGGTTATATATATATATATATATATATATATATATATATATATATATATATATATATATATATATACATATATATATATATATATATATATATATATATATATATATATATATATATATATAACCTTCATGGATTACAAAAAAGCTTTTGATTCGGTTGGACTGGACAGCCACATCACACCGGGTCCCACCATCGACTTCTTCCTGGTGAAAGACTGTAACAGAGCCACATTCACCACAGTCCTCCATGAAATGGATTCAGACCACCTGCCAGTCCTGCTCGAGCTAGGTGGCAACCGCCTACTGGACGCCCCATTCAGGCCCCCGAAACAACCCAACAATTGGAAAGAATATGTTAACCTTCTTCATGTTACAGATCCAATCCCGACGATCAACACCCCCAGGCAACTCGAGCTTGCAATCGACAAGCTCACCAACGAAATACAGCAGGCCTACAACTCCGCCTCGGAGCCACGGCCGGCCAACCACTCCAGGCTCACCACCAACCTCCTGCTGGATCTGAAAAAACCTCCTCAGAGCGAGAAATCGCCTGCTGAGAAGGACCAGATCCACCCTTAACCCCGAGGATAAAAGGCGGGCAAACCAGGCAACCAGAGAAGCCAGGCAAACGATGAAGTCGTACAGAGAAGAAAAGCGGAATAACCTACTCTCCTTTCTGGACTCATCGAATTCCAGGCAAATCTGGCGTCTGGCCAAGTCGTTTGCGGGAAAATCCAGAAGAATTATTCCCCCGCTTAAATCGGATGCAGATGGCGCTATCGCCGTCTCCGATGTGGACAAAGCCGAACTTCTGGCCGAGGCCTTCAGGCTCCAGATGGCCTCTCAACGGCTCCCCGATGCAGACCCAAAAATCGATGCGGTGGTCAGCAGCGTTTCGGCCCAGCTACCTATCTTCCCGCAAATCTCTTACCTGCAAAACCATCTCGCATGCCCCCGTTCGATCTCAGCAATCCTAAAAAGTTTCGCCCCCAGGAAAACCCCCGGCTTTGACGGTATCGCGGCCAGACAACTCCAAAAACTTCCAAGCAAACAGATCACGGAGATCACAAATATCGTGAATTCCATCCTGCGACTGCAAGTTTTTTCAAGCTCATGGAAGCACGCCATTATAGCCATGATCCCCAAAAAACACAATAACCATAGCCCGACTGACTACAGGCCAATTCAAAAATCGCTGAAAAAATCATCCTCGAAGCTCTCAACAGCTTCACCGACTCCAAAAAGATCATCCCCAACGAACAATTCGGGTTCTGGAAAGGTCTTTCCTCCATTCATCAAGCGGCCAGGTTGGCCAGCAAAATTCACTCAGTGCTCGAGAAAAAATGGTATCTCGGAGCAGTATTCATCGACATATCCAAAGCTTTCAATAAGGTTTGGCACGATGGTCTCGTCTTCAAAACCATCACACTCAGATTTCTCCGATATCTAACCCTTTTAATCCGTTCTTTCCTGGAAAACAGATCTTTCCATGTCAGAATAAACTCCTCCTTATCCACGAGGAAACCCATAAAAGCGGGCGTCCCGCAAGGCTCCACTCTAGCATCAACCTTGTTCAACATCTACATGGCTGGCATTCCACGCTCTAAATCTGTTAAATCCGCGTTCTTCGCGGATGACACAGCTTTCTTTGTAGCGTCCCCTGGAACATCTGCTATCCATAACAAACTCAAGAAGCAGTTTAACGCTGCAATTATTCGGAATAACAGCGTCGTATCTCTCTGACAGATCAGTCAGACTTGATTTGGGGCCGGATGCGGCTTATAAGGTCTTGCAGAGGGGATGTCCGCAGGGGTCCAAGCTGGGCCCAATGATTTGGAATTTAGAAGTGGATAGATTGCTGAGTGCTTTTGACGAACATCCAGAACTGGAAATCATTGCATATACAGATGATTTAGCAATCATAGTAGGGGGCAACAGTAGACCTGCTCTCGAGTCAAAAATGAATATAGCATTGAATATAGTTCACGATTAGGCGCGTCTGGGAAAACTGGAAATATCTGCGGATAAATCCACGTACTTAGTCTTTGGCAGGAAATTGACCAGAAATCCAACGGTTAAAATTGGCTCAAAAAGAATCGGCAGATCGTCAAGATACAAGTATCTTGGCATCATAATTGACGAGAAGCTGACTTTTGCGGCCCTTATCAAATATTCCTGCGAAAAGGCTAAGAAGCTATTTCAGATGCTTAGAAGATCATTGAGCAGAGTATATGAAACCTCGGCGGACTCTCTGCGAACCATTTTTTATGGGGCGGTACTGCCAATCCTTAGATATGGCTCAGAAGTATTTGTCGACAGACTAACTCACGTTAAGAATCGTGCAAAGTTGCAGTCAGTGAGAGGGATGGTGTCCCGTACCATAATCGGGGCATATATCACCACTTCCGTGGCTGACGGTTCTACTTTGGCTGGAATTCCTCCGATAGAGGAATTAATTTACGAGGCCCTGGACCTTTGAACACATCAAGCTGGCAGGCAGCTAGACAGATACGAAGTTATTATACATGAGGAGCCTTGGCTCAACAGGAAAACAATTACAGATGTCCTAAGGAACAGGACCATTACCATATGGCAAGCTGAATGGGAGGAACGAGACACTGGAAGACTGACTTATAACTTTGTGACTAGCATATCGGATTGGCTAGAAACCCGTTTTTCTTTCAATAGAAAACTGTCTCAGATACTGACCGGGCACGGTCAGTTTCGGAGGCATATGTGCAGAATTGGCAAGACTGGCAACGTGGGATGTACGGTGTGCGCAGATGGCTCAATAGACGATCCGATTCATAGAATTATGAGATGTAGTGCTTTTGACGAGCCGAGACTCGCTTTGACAGACGCGGTTGGACAGGGCTGGCCACCGACACCGGATAGACTACTGAAGATCCTAATGGAAAAGAAGAAGACTGCTTTATTGGAGGGCTTCATAGCGACAGAACCGGAGTAACCCAGCTGTTTTAGAATTGAAGTTTAATTTATTCATTGTATCAAATTAAGTTCAGGTCATAGTTTTAAGTTTATTTAGCTATGTATATGTAGGAACTATCACTTGTACAAATTTACTTAATCTTAATTGGACTTCTGTGCGAAGCTTGAAAATTAAGTTAATGTTTCTGGGGCTCAAAAGGGAAGGTTATTGGTACTTCCCGGGCTGCGGCCCATTCTTTGTGGGATTCTCTCTTTTCATTTTCTCTTTCTTCCTTTATTAACTGTGTAAGATTAAGCAAATTTAAAAAGTTTTTCTTTTTAATAATAAAGATATATTTTACGTTAGAACGAATAAGAAGCATTTAAATTTTCTTTGTACTTCGTTCAAAGTTTTGATCTTCAAAATTCTGGCTAACACATATTGTATTCAAATAGACTTAAATTTGCTCTTTATTTAACTAAAGACTAAGAGGGGCACCGTTTGCCCCCTTCAGGGTCAAACGGTGGGGAGGGATATGGAGGGACCCCCGCTTCTTCTTATTCTTCTAATCTCCTCGAAGTTTGCCTGGACTTCATTGAAAATCCGCCTAAAGAACAGTCGGACCTCCGTCCTCCGGGACCATACAATCCGACATTTCCTGGGTCAACTAGAAATCCCCAAAAAATCTTAGAGACCCCATCGTGGGTCAAAATGATTCAAAATAAATAAGGGCCAAAAATGGCTCACTTGAAAAACCAGGCTAACATAACAGAAATTAGAACATCTGTAGTGGGATGAAATTTGCACGCCAGCAGTATTAACCCGAAATAAAGCATTTAAAGAGTGGAACAGTAAAAAAAACAGCAATAAGCTATAACATCTTTTTGAAAGTAAGAAAAAAAACATCGAAGCTAATTAGACAAACTGAAAGAAAATATGAAAACAATCAACTTAAGGAAAAAGAAAAAGATTTCTAAAAAAATAACACCAGAAATTTTTACAAAAAATTTAAAACTAAATTAACAGGCTATCAACCCCAAAGTCTTTGCTTCCGAAAGGAAAATGGACAATTAGTTCTAAATAACCAAGACAATTGCAAAAACTTGCCAAATATTCTGAACAACTACAAAACTGTCCTGAGCCCTTAAACAGATTACCAACACTAAACCCTAAATAAACAAACCCAGATTCATTATCACCGAATAAAGATGAAGTAATTAGGCAGATCAGACGACTTAAAAATAACAAAGCTTCTGGTAAAGATTGAATCGCTGTTGAACTTTTAAAATCCGCTGGTCTAGGTGCAATTAAGGAAATAACCAAAATTCTACAAGAAGTTTGGCCAACCGAACGGATTCCGGATGATTGGAAAGACATCAAAAACTATACAATAAAAGTCTCGTCTGTACATTTGTGGATTTTAAAAAAGTATATGATGCTATTGACCGCGAATCTTCATTCCAAATCTTGAAAGAACAAGGACTAGATCTGAAAACGCTGGCAATTATTAAAGCAACACTAACACAAGGTTAAAAGTTAAATTTTTGGATGACATCTCAGAGCCTTTTCAAATTAAAACTGGGGTGAGATACGGGGATGAACTCTCACAACTCTTATTTAACTTTGTTCTAGAAAAGGTAATACAGGAGTGGGGTGTAAAACAGCAGTTCAATCCGAGACTTCGAAGAGTCAACAGCTCCTAGAAATCGCTCTGAAGTTTATTCCAGTGTTCGCACGGTCGAAGGAAACCTCAAGAAAACTCAAGACGTCGTCTAGACATTCTGATGTCGCCGGTTCCATGCTGCGGAATTCCCTTTTCGCAGCTAGGTAGCCGAAGCCCGTAAGACTGCCGCTGCAATGTCTATGGCCGACCCGCCAGGAGTCACTATGTCTAGCCCGCCTGACGCCGATCTCTCATCAGAGGACAAAACAAACGAGACCCACGATGAAAAGGCTACGCTTTTAGTCATGATACAACAGCTACAGAATTAATTAGCTGAAAAATAGGCTGAATATGGAGAAAAAGAAGCCAAAAAAGAAACTTCGATCCAAAAGTTGACCGATCAAGTATGAAAACTCTCAGAAGATATCCAGGACCTGCTAAAACAACTGGCTGATCCCAAATCCATAAACCGCAGCAGATCGATCTCAATGAACGAACTTTCCACCGAGTCAAGAAGCCGCAGCAATCCTGCAAAATCAACCCTAACCCCTACCCTGGTCCCAATGGAAATCCAACCAGGAGATATCCTCACGGGCCCCAGATGCAGCAGAAAAAACATGGCGTTGCCGTAAGTTCCTCCGCGCCGTCAACTGAAACCAACGCCCCAAAGTCCTCCGCCGCCGCGGCGACCAAAAATAGTGCCGGGCCCTCGTTGAAGGCCAGTACCGTGAGTGCCGCGGGTGCAAACCCAGAAAATTCCTCCGCGTCCACATCCGCGACGAAAATCAGTTTTGCTGTCGAGCGCACAAACCAACCGATTTCCTCCGCGTTTCGTCAGAAATCGAGCCAAACTACAATCGGTGAGGGGGATGGTGTCCCGAACTATCATCGGGGCATACGTTTCCACTTCCACGGCTGCTGCTTCGACCTTGGCTGGGATTCCTCCGATCGAGGAGCTTATTTATTAGGCTTTGGACCTCCGGGCACATCTGTCTGGCAGACAGCTGGACAGATATGGTCTTTTGATACCTGGTGAGCCTCGGCTCAACAGGAAAACAATTAAAGGTGCTCTGAGGAACAGAACCATTGCTAGATGGCAGGCCGAATGGGAGGTGGAAGAAGCCGGGAGGTTGACTTTTGGCTTTGTGCCGAATGTGTCGGACTGGCTTGAGGCCCATTTTCGATTCAATAGAAAACTGACTCAGGTGCTGACCGGGTACGGTCAGTTCCTGGGACACTTGAAGAGAATTGGCAGGATTGATGATGCGTGCTGCGCAGCATGCGCAAATGGAGCAGTAGGTGACCCAATACATAGAATATTAAACTGTAGCGCTTTCGACGCGCCGAGACTCGCCATAGCTGAGGTTCTTGGTCCGCACTGGCCAGCAACACCTGATAGAATACTGCGAACACTGATGGAAAGGAAGAGGACTCCTCTTTTGGAGAGCTTCATGGCGGCAGAGCCGGAAACAGCGTGACTGTTATGAGAACTGGCGTTTTTAGTTTTGATTTACAATAAGTTTTTTCGTTCAGGTCACAATCGTTTTTTAGTTTGTAAGTTTTTTGTCTGATTTGCTTAAAAATTTTTCATGTTGCTTTCTGCGTAAGGCTCACCCCCTTCAAGGTCAGCATATTTAAAAATTAAATAGTTACATGTTCTGGGGCTCAAAAGGGAAGGTTATAGGTACTTCCCGGGCTGCGGCCCATTTCTGTGGATCCACCATCCTTTTAATTCAAGTTGTTTGGATGTTCAGGGTTGAGCGAGAGAACATTTTTAAGCAAAATTTAATCATGTATTAAATTTAATAAAGAATTTTTTGTATTATTTACACATTGAATAAGAAGAAGCATTTCAAATACTTGCGATACCTCGTTCAAAGTCTTGTTTTCTCTTTCTTTCAGTCTGGCACGATTTATTTATTTTTAAATTAATTAATTATTTAAAAAAACCTTTCTTGATAAAGACCAAAATTGATTTTACGGTCAGTCGTAAAACAATTCAAGTATTAACGGGTCATGGACAATTCAAAAAACATTACCAAAGAATAGGCAAAACGGAAGACCCAAGATGTGCAGACTGCAACGAAGAAGATAATCCACTACATATAATTTTTAACTGCGTCAAGTTTGATGAGAACACAACCGTCATTGGAAGATTTGTGGGGTCTGATTGGCCTGTTAGCCCAGAAATACTATTTCTTAAACTGTTGAGGGAGGATAGATTGCACTTGTTGGAGGTCTTTCTGCCGGATGGGCTGGGAACACCGCAGCTGTTTTAGAGTAATTATTTTGTTCGATTTTGTGAAGAACTGTTTTTGTTCAGGTCAATAATTTTAGTTTTTGTACTGGCTTGGTAATAGATAAGTTGTGCTTTGACGTCTGTCAGCGTTCAAAGTACCATTGTTAAATAATAGGCTATGGCATTGCGTATAGCTCCAAGGATGAGCACTCATCACTGGTGGCAAGTAATTTGGAGCATTTCAGGAGGGTTGTAGGTACCTCCTGGACTACGGTCCATTTTGTGGGACCGCCTCTCACCGCTTCACGGTAGAGTTTAGCTCAGTTGGCAAACCAAGATGCGAAAGGCTATTAATTAATTAATAGTTAAGTAGGTACCCTTTATATAATTACACATTATACATATTATATTTTTTTATATGATTGGCAATAAATAAACATTGAATGAAACAAATAAGAAGGAAGATATACCTCGTTGGGTACTTGTTACTAAAAAAGAGGGGCACCATCTATCCCCTTCAGGGATAGGTGGTGGAGAGGGTTATGGTGGGTTTCCCCTTCTTCTTTCTTTCTTCCTCCGCGTTTGCTGGGAGACGTTAAAGTGATTATTCTGTTAATTGCTATTTGGTTAAAGACGACACCCCCCTCCTCGTGGGCTCCTAGCGGTAACGAAGGGCTGGCAATTAGTCGTCTACGGCTAAGAGGTGTTTAGAACAGGGTTGGGAACCCTTTTCACAAGGGCGGGCCGGTGGGCTCTGCTGAAGCTCCGGCTGGGCCGGTCTGGCGCTGCGAGTCTCTGCAGCGGGCAGTATGGAGATAGAACACAGCAAGCAGAAAAGAGTTAGAGACTAGACACCAGGACCAAGGTCGGAAGAAGAGATGGAGATCCCGATAGGAAAGAGAATTAAGGAGAGCTTACCGAGAAGCCCGAAGCAAGAAAATGCTGTATTCCTGGAGAGGCTTGAAATTGTAATGGATTGCGTTCGTAAACTTGAGTTGAACATTGAGGCGTTAGAGGACAAGAATAAGAAAAAGAAGCTAGGGAAGATAACTAGGCTTCTGGTGAGCAAACTCGATGAGATAAGCCATCAATTTACAAGTGTGGTAGACTGCAACTTAGAATTGAACATTAGGGAGGAACTGTCGGATTAAGAGTTTGATAAGCTGTCAGAATGATAGCGCAAAAGAACAAACTAAAATTATGGAAGAAAATCTCAACAGGAAAAGAGAGCAAACGTATGCAGGGGCTGTATCTGCAAATGCAGTAAAGATGTGGCATAAGAAGCCCGGTGCCGGTCTCGAAGAACTATAAGTTGCAGATTTCAAAATCAACTAATGGCAAGGACATGCTTGGTGACGAGTTGAAGAAACTCGTTATGCAAAAGATTAACTCGAGTAGACTGGGTATTAAGCCATCCAGAATTTATTCAACTAAGAATAACAAGGTAATCATAGAATCGACAACTAATGACCTAGCCAAATTAGCAGAATCTGATGAGATTAAGAAATTAGACTTACATGTTTCGTCTGTTGGCAAGTTCAAACCCAGAATTACAATTTACAACGTTCCGGCAAGCATTAGAAAAGAGGAGTTAAAACAAGAAATAATAGAACAAAACGTCTTGGACTCTTGGGTGGAGGATGAACCGAATATCAGTCCTATTTTTAAATTTCGCCCCAGAGACAAGCATCATGTGCACTGGGTGCTAGAGGTTGATGGTGTCACGAGGACGAAGATGTTGGACAGAAGTATTATATATCTGGGCTGGCATTCTTGCAAAGTGGAAGATAGGATCCAATCAACCAAGTGCTTCAAGTGTCAGGGATTTGGGCATACTTCAACTAAGTGTTCGTCTGAGACTGCCTGTGGCTACTGTGCCGAGAAACATGACTTTAGGAACTGTCCCAAGATGAACAAGCCGGAGGAGCACAGGTGCGTTCTCTGTCTGCAGGCGAAGATGAGCGATGTCAAGCATAAACCGAGGGATGCCAAGTGTGCGATTTACAAAAGAAGGATGGAGACCTTCGTTGCAAATATAGACTTTGGAGAGGATGCCTAGGAAATTTGTTAATATTGGGCAGCAGAATTTACACCACAGTCAGGCTGCGACGCTTGATTGTCTTAGACATGCAGCTGAAAGGAGAATATATATTCTTATGCTCCAAGAACCGTACATACATGAGAGATAACGTCTGCAGAATTCCTGGATTAGGGAAATTGGGTTTGATTGCAGATCAGAACACCAGATTCAAGGCGTGCATCATCATAGTCATTCCTTCGTTCCATGGGCTCAGGCTGTCTAGATTCACTAATGAATTTATGGCAACGGCTAACATCTCGTTGGGTAGAAGTAAAGTGGTGCTGTGTAGTGCCTACTGGTCTCCGGCTAGAGACTTCCGATTACAGGCGCAATTGGCAACTTTCACGGACTTGACGTCGAAGTACAGGAATGGTCCTGTCATTTGGGCTATAGATGCTGACCTTGACTATAGACCTTGACTAGTTTTTGTAGTTCTCTGGGGGAGAGTAATATAGATATTACTCTTGGAAACTGGAAAACAGTTGATAAGATCACTGACTGGAATGTGCTGGAGGATTCGCTGAGTGACCACCATCTGATTACATTTAACTGGAATTTGAATCATGAGATTTCACATACCATCGTAAAGAGCTCTCTGAATAAAATCAATGTGGAGAAAGCTCTGGACATATGCATCCGACAAGTCTGGAGAGAATCCTGTGGGAGCCTACGACGGCTAATATTGACAAAAGAGTTTACGAATTAGAACTGCTACTTAGAGAAATTACGGAAGATACGGAGATCTTTTCGGCCAAGCCCATCTGGTGGAGTGCTCATCTGGATGAACTTAGGAGGGATTGCTTAAGGCAAAGAAGGGCATATCAAAGAGCTCAGCTAGAAACAGATAGGACAAGACTAAGAAATGTATATCTCGAGACGGCAAAGAGACTTATATCGAGAAAGGTAGAGAGAGAAAAGGCTAAGGCGGACTCTTCGAATGTTTTTGTTAGTAATCCGCTTCGTAATGACCTTTGGAGTATTCCTTATAGGCTGGTATCGGGTAAATTGAAGGGGACTAGGAACGTTGTAAACAACATTGTTTCTGGCCCAAATGATGACGGGACCATGGATTTTGAGCAGACGGCTGAAGCTATTATTGAGAAGTTTATAACTGATGATGTTCTGGCGGAGGAAACACCTGAGCAGGCTCTGCACAGGATGACGGCTGCTTACTGTGATCTTCCGGATGCGGAAATACCTTTAATAACCAAGGAAGATGTGGAAGACTACCTCTTAGGAATTAATACTAGAAAGGCCCCGGGTCCTGATGGGATTCCGGGGATTGTCCTGAGAACGGTTGCGGTCGCAATCTCTGAGTATGTTAGCTGTATTTTTAATGACTGCGTCCTCCTCTCATATTTTCCGAGAAGATGGAAGGAGGGGGTTTTGGTTACAATTCCCAAATAGGGAAAGAGTCCGGACAGTCTGAGCAACTTGAGACCCATCACGCTGCTGCCCATTATAGGAAAGACATTTGAGCATTTTATCCGTCAACGGTTATTTTTGCAGTTAGGAGAAGAGGATTTTCATCATCCGAATCAGTTTGGATTTGTCAAAGGTAAATGAACAAGACAGGTTTTGACAAAATTTACTAATCATATTAATCAGAATCAGTTCAGGTACACGGCTGGCATATTCTTGGACATTCGAGGTGCCTTCAATAACGTCTGGTGGCCTGCAGTTTTGCGCGCTCTTAAGATCAAGAATCCACCTAAATACTTATTTTACACGATGAAGTCCTATTTCGCAGACAGGGAAGTAAGGCTAGATGTCGGGCCAGATGTGGCTAGGAAGAGGCTCCAGAGAGGATGCCCGCAGGGGTCGAAGCTGGGTCCAGTTATCTGGAACCTAGTGGTTGATACACTTTTGAGCAGTTTCGACAATTATCCAGAATTTGAGATCGTAGAATATGCTGATGATTTGGCAATTATTACCGAAGGAAATAGCCGACCTGCACCACCTGAGTTGGTGCATCAGTGGGCCAATCTTGGGAAGTCAGAGAAGTCTTCATACCTGGTCTTCGGCAGAAAATTAACAAGAAATCCTACCATCAAGATTGGAGCCAGCAGAATCAGTAGATCCTCTAAGACGATGTACCTGCAGTCTTAATTGATGATAAATTGTCGTTTGCCGCACATATAACATCTGTTTGTGACAAAAGCAAGAAATTATTCCATCTACTTAAAAGATCTTTGAGTAATGTGTATGAGACCCCTGCGGATTCTTTGCGAAAAATATTTTTTGGGGCGGTGATGCCAGTCCTGAGCTATGGTTCGGAGTTGTTTGTTGACAAGCTTCTGCAAGTGAGGAATCGGTCTAAGCTTCAGTCGGTGAGAGGGTCTGTCTCTCGAACCATTATTGGAGCTTATGTCACCACTTCCGTTGCGGCGGCCTCGATTCTGACTGGAATTCCGCCGATCGAAGACTTAATTTTTGAAGCCCTGGACCTTAGAACGCATATGGCTGGATTGCCAACTAACAGATATGAAAGTTTGATACCTGGGGAGCCCAGGCTACCCAGGAAAACAATTAAAGAGGCGCTAAGGGAGAGGACGTTGATGAAATGGCTAAACGTGTGGGATGAAGGCGACACGAGAAGGGTGACTTACCAATTTTTACCGAACATTAGGGACTGGTTGAATGCCCATATGGAATTTACTAGGAGTTTAACTCAGGTACTGACGGGTCACGGGCAGTTTCAGACACACTTGTAGAGAATTGGCAAGGTTGAGAATGAACGCTGCCTGAATTGTGAGGAAGATGAGGACGACAATCCGATCCACAGATTACTAAGTTGCAGAGGCTTTGAGGTCAAGAAAAGAAATCTTAGAAGAGAAGCTAATCTGGAATGGCCGATTTCACCGGAGAGAATTTTAAAGCGGCTTTTAGAAACAAGAACTGCTATGCTGGGGAGCTTTGTAGCGGCAGACTCAGGCGCATCCTAGCTGTTTTAGAGTTCGTTTTCAGTTTGGGGTACAGGATGTTGGCCTTACGTTCAGGTCATAGGTTAAGTGTTTTTCTTAAGTTTATATTCGCTTTTAGCATAGGTTATGAAGCAACTTAGAGTCTGGCATTATAGCGTAAAGTTCAAATAATTTGGCATATTACACAGTTTTATTAGCTTGATTAATAAGGGATATTATGGGGGGGGGGGGGGGGTTAGGTACCTTCCGGACTTTGTCCAAACTTTGTAGGATCCACCTCTTATTGCATTTTCACTTTTATTATAGAAATAATGCCAGAATCTAAGATTGGTCAATACTTTTATAAATTGTTCTTTTAATAAAGAAGTAAGGCACTAGAATAAAAAGAAGCGCTCTAATTAAAATTTTTCTATTTATCTTACCTCGTTCAAAAAGTCTTGTCTGTCTTGGTTCTGGTGAATACCTTTTTAGTTACTTTCTTTTTTTTAATTAATTAATTATTTAAAGACTAAGAGGGGCACCGTCTGTCCCCTTCAGGACCAGGCGGTGGAGTGGGATATGGTGGTACCCCCCCGCTTGTTCTTCTTCTTTTTCCTCCGCGTCTGAGCCTGCGACTGCCGACAAAAAGTTCCATTCGAGGCCAATCGTCTTGTGGAGCATATCCGAATACACCGCAGTCACCAGACTTTTCAAAGAAGCTAAGGCGAATTACCACACCACAAATAAGTCTAAAGGGGTAGCTTTCCACCCCAAAACTGATCCTATTCCGCGGCATTGTTGAGACAACCAGCACTGACGATATCCGCGTCAAACTTGAAAGACTTGCATACACATGTTGAACGTTCGAAAACGAGACCAGGGAAGGACAAGAATAAGAAGTCTGTCCGAATAGTCATTGTTCATATAGTCGACCCAAGGGAACCACGATAAATATTCAACCTCACAAGATTCATGAGCTAATCAATAAGAATCGAAGCTCAAAAAACCAGTGGAAAACCCGTGCAGTGTATCACGGGTTTTCCACTGCCAACTGTACGGGCACACCGCTAAACAATGCCACGCTCAGTCCATTTACATAAAATGTGCAGGCCAACACATCAGTAAGGACTGACAGAAAATCAAGAAGTTCATAGTCAAATACAGTAACTGACATGGTGCGCATACTGCAAATTACTCCGGGTGTCCAGCTCGCCAACGTACTGACTTCTTATAACGTCGACGTCGTCCTACTCCAGGAGAGGTTTCTCAAGCCCTCCCTCCGATTCAGCATCCCCAACTACATCGTCTATTTCAACGATAGACAAACAGGTCCAGGCGGAGGCACTGCCATCCTGATAAAAAGCAGTATTTGCCACCATCAACTGTCCGATCCGGCCATGGTAAATCTGCAAGCCACCCAAATTGCCATCGAACTCGAGAAGCAATAACTGATCCTCATTTTTGTCTACCAGCGTCCGCGGGCGGTGTTGTTTTCGCAAACTTTATTCAAGGAGCCGCCGCCAAAGTCATCGGCAGAGACTTGAAAGCCCACAACCAAGAATGGGGCTGCCACTCCACAAACCAACGTGAAAGAGAGCTCAAAAACGTTTGCGACACCTAGAGACTCAACATCATGTTCCCAGACGAACAAACCCACTTCACCGGCGGAGTTCCACAACACGCCGGATCCATCATTGACTTATTCTTGGTGAAAGACTCCAGAAGAGCCACATCTACCTCAGTCCTCCACGAGCTGGACTCCGACCACCTGCCGGTCCTGCTCGAACTAGGCGATAACCGCCTGTTGGATGCCCCATTCAGGCCCCCGAAACAAATCACCAATAGGGACAAATACGCTAGTCTTCTTCATGTTTCAGATCCGATCCCCACGTTCAACATCCCCAGGCAACTCAAGCTCGCTGTCAGCAAGCTCACCGAAGATATCCATCAGGCCTACAACTCCGCCTCGGAGCCGCGGCCAGCCACCCAGTCCAGGCTGACCACCTACCTCCCGCTGGATCTGAAAAACCTTCTCCGAGCGAGAAATCGCCTTTTGAGAAGACCTAGATCAACCCTCGATCCTGAGGCTAAAAAGCGGGCCAACCAGGCAACCAGAGAAGCCAGGCAAGCGATGAAGTTTTTTAGAGATGAAAAGTGGGGAAACACCTTTCCTCTCTGGACTCATCGAATTCCTCCAGGCAGATCTGGCGCTTTAGCGGGAAAATCTAGAAGGATTATTCCACCGCTTAAATCGGATGCAGGTGGCATCTTCGCCGTCTCCGATGTGGACAAAGCCGAACTTCTGGCTGAGTCCTTCAGACTCCAGATGACCTGCCAACGACTCCCCGAGACAGGCCCCAATTTCGATGCGGAAGTCAGCAGGGCTCGCTTGCCCTCGTTCAATCTCAGCAATCATCAAAAGCTTCGCCCCCAGAAAAACCCCCGGCTTTGACGGCATCACGACCAGGCAACTCCAAAAACTTCCAAGCGAGCAGATCGCAGAGATCACAAACATCGTGAACTATTCTGCGTCTGCAAGTATTTCTAAGCTCATGGAAGCACGCCATTCTAGCAGTGATTCCAAAAAACATAACAGCCCTAGTCCGACCGATTACAGACCAATCAGTCTCCTCAGCGCTGTATCCAAAATCGCTGAAAATATCATTCTCGAAGCTCTTAACAACTTCACTGATTCCAAAAAGATCATTTGAGGCGAACAATTCGGGTTCAAGAAAGGTCTCTCTTCAATTCACCAAGTGGCCAGGTTGGCCAGCGAAGCCCACTCAGCTCTCGAGAAAAACTGGTACCTCGGGGCAGAACTGCTCGATTTGTCCAAAGCCTTCGACAAGGTTTGGCATGATATCTCATCTTCAAAACCATCTCTCTCGGATTTCCCCGTTATCCAACCCTTCTAATCCGTTCTTTTCTGGAAGATAGAACCTTTCAAGTCAGAATCAATTCCTCCTTATCCACGAGGAAATCCATTAAAACGGGCATCCCATAAGGTTCCCCCTTGGCACCGGCCTTGTTGTTTAACATCTACTTGGCTCTCATGTTGTGAAATCTGCATTCTTCCCGGACTCTGTTAAGACTTCAGAGGACTTCAGAGGACTTCAAAGACCTCTGTTATTCATAATAAACTCCAGAAGCAGAAAAATTTTCGTAAAGTTGATATTAAGCACAAATCAACATAACATTTTGAATTTTATATTTTATTCCTCTCATATTCAAGTATATTTTGTAAATATTGACTAATTTACAAAGTTCTTAGTTGATAACATATAACAATTAATTTTATAAATGAGGTAGGTAGCGTATTTACGCTACCTACCTACTAATGAATACCTACTAATGAACCTACTAATGAATAATTTTATTCATTATTTTTAATAATTATATTTATCATTTTGAATTATAAAAATAATAATAAAAAAAGTTCAGTTTTAATTTAATTCAGAACTAATCGGTGTACAATATTCTAGATAAAAATAATAGACTCTAATAATAGATTAAATGGTTTTCCCATACGTGAGCATGCAACGTATAGTTGCTCATGGGAAAATCATGAATTTTCCAAGTCTAAGCCGCATATGGACATTGTTTGACCTTGAGCCTTATTTAACATCAACAACAGTGTCGATTGATTTAAAATACATCAGATTTCTGGGCAACAACTATTGTGTCTGGAAGTTAATTTCGTCAACATCAACATTTTTGGCTGCCAAAATAGCCCAATTACTGAGCCAGATCCAAGTGATTATTTTGCATGTCCGGGAAGATACTCTCAATTAATTCATTTTTTATCTGAACAACAGTACATAAATTGACAATTTAATGCATTGTGTATTTGGTTGCAGTTCTATTCTACCGTTTTCAATATCTAGCAATTGTTCGGAAAATATTTGTGCCGATGGATCATTTTGCAATCGTACGCGCATTTTTATGGTCAATCGAAGTGTTTCGATACTTCGCTATAAGAACGATTGTTTTAAACATGCGTTAATCTCATCGGCAAAAGTAAAGCGAGGAATGACCAGTAAGGTCTGTCGAAAATCACCAGACAGTAATAGGACATCACCACCGAAAAGTTTATCGTTGCCGTTGAAATCTTGTATAGTTCTGTGCTATGCAATGATAATAAAATTTAGTATTACTTACACATTTTCAATTTTAAAAAAATTAAAAGACGAAATTGAAATAATCTATACATTTTTGTAAGTTATTATTTTTTAGTTAAAAATAATAAGGAACAAAATGATACAGAGAACAATTGAAATTAAATGAAAAAATAATGCACCAAAAATTGAGAGAGCAGGGTTATGTCGTAAGTAAATTTTGAACACACGTGTGACGTGAAATGATTTGTAGTATAAATGAAACTTTTGGACTCTTAACATAGCGCCGTCTATTGCACACTTACCCAATTCGGACACTAAAGAGTTAAAGCGTTATGTCGATAAACTAACTTACACCGCTCTCTGTTAGAAACTTATGAGACTCACAGATAATTATAACCCTTTGTCATATACTAAACAAATAATTTACAATAAAAAAATATTGCGACTATAAATTGAGATAAAAAGCATCCTATCTCTCAAATTGGATCAACCTGCACACAGTGTGGAAAATTTCATTAAAATCGGTCAGTAGTTTAGTTCATCCCGGACAAACAACGTGACACGAATTTTTTAAGTATAAAGATACGGATGGTATCGATCGGATGGCCACGGATGGTAGATAATGTTCCTAAATAATTCCGGGTGTCGATTCATTGGTTATGTGAAGAAAAAATCATCGTCCTATATAAAAACATCCTCTAATTTCATTGAGTTTCTTGAAACGCACAGTATATCTGAAAGTGACATTCTTGTTAGTTTTAATATTGTCTCGTTATTTACAAACATCTTCCTTCCAGAAACCCTAGACATTCTGAAAAACAAACATCACATATCGACGGATATTCTTAGTCATATTTCATCTTGAAAAATAAATTCTTTAAACAGATTCGTGGAGCTCCTATGGGCTCCTATGGGGTGGATCTCCGGTCATAGCCAATAGTTCTATGAAACATTTTGAAACTCAAGCCATTAGCAGCAGTCCGATTAAACCTAGTTACTGGTTCAGATATGTAGTGACACCTACGTTATTGGGCCACATGGAATACAATCTTTAAATCTGTTCCTTTCGCATTTGAACAGTATACATCCCAGGACCAATTTACAATGGAAACTGAAAACAATTCTGCCCTCCCTTTTCTTGACATTCTAATATCAAAAAGGCCAAACACTATCGTAAACCTACCTACAGAGAATTGTGCCAAAATACCAAAGTTCTTCTGCCATACATCAAAAAAGTTACCGATAAAATTTGCTACATATTCAGATCTCGTAATATCGAAACGATATTTTCAACAGAAAGAAATATATCCAGTTTATTTAGACCAGAGAATGTTAATGCTCCAAACAAGTCACATGGTGTCTATGATATTCCTTGTTCTGGCTGCTCCCAATCATATATTGGCCAAATCCCAAATCCCATTTACGAGCATTCTCTGGCCGTCCAAAAATCGGATCTATCCTCAGAACATCATATCCAAACGGGTCACAAAATAGATTTCAACAACGCCAAAGTAATCGCATCTATATATTCCAACAAACCCCGCATAATTCGAGAAGCAATTGAGATCGAAAAACGTCCAAACTGCCTAAACAGGAGGGACGATGGTCTTAGACTTCCAAATACCTGGAAACCTCTTATTTCCAAATTGCCCATTCGAAACCCTCCGAATTTAACGTCCACCTCCCGCTTCACCACCACTCTTCAACTGAGCACTCCATCCACAACCTTACCTATTAATAAGGAGGTCGAGCCGGCCACGTTCTTCGACTGGCTGGCTGACAGGCAGGCGCCATGGCGTCCGACTACGAGTCGGACTCCGACCTCGACCTTCGAGATGACTTCAAAAAAGGCCTCCACCCGACCTTCTGAAGCAGTGCCAAGCACTGAAAAATGAAAATCGGGAACTGCGGTTCAAGTCCATAACCCAAACGGGCGAAATAGCCCTAGCCCTAATGTAAGTGTATAACATAATTTAAGTTTTGTGTGTAATGTGTAATGTTAAATGTTGTGTATGGAGGACGAATGTATATTAGTTAGAATGAAGATTTTAGGTTAAGTGATGTAGAAGGAAGCATTGCAATGATCAGAATAAAGCACGTTAATTAGTAAAAGTAATGCATTAATGAAAAATAACAATTCATGGGTTCAAGCCCATAATCCAAATGGGCGAAATAGCCCTAGCCTGTAAGTCTATAACATAATTTAAGTTATGTGTGTAGCCTAATGTTAAATGTTGTGTATGGAGGGCTAATGTATATTAGTTAGAATGAAGATCTTAGGTTAAGTAATGTAGAGAGAAGCATTGCAATTATCAGAATAAAGCACGTTAATTAGTAAAAGTAGTGCATTCTCGAAAAATAAAAATACATGGTGTACTGGAATAGAAATATATTGTGCCCTGGAGAACCATGGATTCGATATTTAAGTCGCTGGAATCGTTAAACATTCTAGGTAATAAACTTTTATTACAAAAATTTTTTCACAATACACCAAAACACTATTTTTATATTCCAGACGCACGTTTCGCTAACCATGTTAGCATTACAACCAGATGATTAAAACTAAATTCTTATTCTAAAAACTCCTTACTTTATATAATGCTCGCTTAGCATTGTGGGCGGGGCGATAATGCTAATCAAGCGACCAATAGCAAGTGAGGACCTAGAGCAGTAGGAACAGAGAACTCGAAGGAATAGGACCGTTGTATCCAATCATCAGTTCAGTCCGAGACTTCGAAGTGTCAACAGCTCCGAGATATCGCTCTGAAGTTAATCCACATTGTTCTCACAGTGTTCTTCTAGTGTTCGTATGGTCGAACGTATTTTACCTCAAGACACAGTCGAAACAAACCTCCACCGCCGCCGGTTCCATGCTGCGAAAATTCGTTTCCGCAGCCAGGCAACAATTTACATCAAGACTGCCGACGGCCGTCGCCATGTTTATGGCCGGATCGTCTGGCGCCGAGATGTTGGGCCAACCAGCCCCCGATTCCAGACCAATGGAAAATCCCAACGAAGACAATGAAAAATCGTACTTAAATACGATTATCCAACTACAGCAGCAAATAGCAGACACCAACGATGCAAACGCAGAAAAAGAAGCCACCTACCTAGAAAGGAAGCCGCTAGAGAAGCCGCCTACCTAGAAAGAGAACCCTCGCAAGAGGCCCGTTCGCAACAACTAATTAAAGAAATTGCAAAACTATACCAAGTAATCAGTGAACTGCAACGAGAAGTCGCACGCCAAAGCCGAAGCCACACCACATCGTTGAGCGAACAACCCACCGAAAGCAGAAGCCGAAGCAATTCAGCAAGATCGACTACCGACAGCTCCATAGTCCAGATGGAGACCGAAACAACCGGGGGTACCTATTATACACGCAGAATCACCCCCTCAAAGGACAGAAATACGAAAAGAGAGGCCAGCCAAACCACCAGAAACGGCCCGCCGGCAAAGAAAACCGGCGCCACTGCAAATTCCTCCGCCGCCTCCGCGCCACCAAGTAGTGCCAGGTCCGCGTCGTCAACATCAAACAATACTGCGTGTGTCAGTCCAGACAATTCCTCCGCGACCGCGTCGAAAATTAGAGACGCGTCCCGCCGCTGTACAGTGCGCGCCACAGCCAAATTCCTCCGCGCCCGCACCCGCCGCCGCCGAGAATAAGTTTAAAACACGACCGATCATCCTACGCAGAAAGGATGATTTTGCAGTGGTCACCAGGCTGCTCCGTGAAGCAGGCGTTGACTACCATACTACCAACAAACCCGAGGGGGTCGCCTTCCACCCCAAAGGTGAAAACGACTACAGAAAAACAACCAAACTTTTCGAAGAACGAGGTTTCCCGTTCCATACCTTCGGCCTAGTCGAACAAACCCCGACCGAAGAAATCCGCACCGAACTGGTCCGGTTCGGATTCACACCCATCCATGTGGAGCGGTGGACAAAAAGGCCCGGAAAGGACCATAGAAAAAAACTAGTCCCCATTGCGATCGTCCAGGTCGTAGTGCCTAGTGACCAAAGAAGAATTTTTGAAATCACGCACTTCCTTCAGCAAAACATAAGGATAGAAGCGCAAAAATCAAATGGCAAACCAGTGCAGTGTTTCAACTGCCAGCTGTACACGGCCGGCCAGTGCCATGTCCCACCCATCTGTGTAAAGTGCCGCCAGCAGCACAACAGTAAAGACTGCACAAAAAGCAGAAAAAGCAACTTCCACGGACCACACATCGCAAATTATTCCGGATGTCCAAAACGGCCAAAAGTCCGAGAATAAAACGCAACAGCAACAACCATCAAGAAAGCCTGCTGCCAAGATCCCCCCACCGACCTTCGTATGGGGGACCCAGAGAAATTCCGCCCCGGATACAACCGACTCCAACCCACTACACAAAATGCTCGCGCAACTGCTGGAGCAAAGCATCCAGACGATGGCTCTGATCCAAGCCTATCTTCTCCCCACAAATCAACCTAGGAATGGAAACCAAGCCTAGAACCTTGAAAATCATCACCTGGAACGCCGCCTCAGTGCGCGAAAAGCGAGATGACCTCGCAAACACACTGACGTCCCACAACATCGACGTCGCTCTACTCCAAGAAACATTCCTCAAACCCTTCAAGAGTTTCAGCATCCCCAATTACACGGTCTATCGTAAAGCGGATCGGATCGTCAGCTAACCCTCACTTCAGTCTACCAAAGAGGTCAAGTCAACATTTTACTAGCTGACTTCGAAAATCTATCACAAGGAACCTCCGCCAAAATCATCGGCGGAGATTTCAACGCCCACAACCAAGCATGGGGTTGCCTCTCCACAAACCAAAGTGGAAGAGAGCTCAAAAGAATATGTGACGCCTGGGATCTAAACATCGTATCACCAGACGAGCACACCCATTACGCCCTCGGACAGCCACAACACACCGGGTCCACCATCGACTTCTTCCTGGTGAAAGACTCCAACAGACCCACAGCAGCCACGGTCCTCCACGAACTGGACTCCGACCAACTCCCAGTCCTGCTTGAACTAGGAGACAACCGCCGACTGGACGCCCCATTCAGGCCCCCCAAACAGATCACCGATTGGAAAAAATATGTTAATCTTTTTCATGTTACAGATCCAATCCCGACGATCAACGACCCCAGACAGCTCGAGCTTGCAGTCGACAAGCTCACCAGCGACATCCGACAGGCCTACAACTCCGCTTCGAAGCCAAGGCCGACCACCCAACCCAGGCTCACCACCGACCTCCCGCTGGATCTGAAAAACCTCCTCAGAGCGAGAAATCGCCTGCTGAGAAGGGCCAGATCCACTCTCGATCCCGAGGATAAAAGGCGGGCAAACCAAGCAACTAGAGATGCCTGGCAATCGCTGAGGACGTACAGAGAAGACAAGTGGGACAACCTACTTTCCTCTCTAGACTCATCGAATTCCAGGCAAATCTGGCGCTTGGCTAGGTCGATAGCGGGAAAATCCAAAAGGATTATTCCTATGCTAAAATCGGATGCAGATGGCGCCATCGCCGTCTCCGATGTGGAAAAAGCCGAACTTCTGGCCGAGTCCTTCAGGCTTCAGATGACCTCGCAACGGCTCCCAAATGCAGATCCAAAACTCGATGCGGAGGTATACAGGATCTCGACCCAGCTACCTATCTTCCCGCAAATCTCCTATCTGCAAAACCATCTCGCTTCGCCCCGCTCAATCTCAGCAATCATAAAAAGCTTTGCTTCCAGAAAAACCCCCGGCTGTGACGGCACCACGGCAAGGCAACTCCAAAAACTTCCGAGCAAGCAGATCGAGGAAATCACAAACACCGTGAACTCTATCCTGCGACTGCAAGTTTTTCCAAGCTCATGGAAGCACGCCATTCTATCCGTGATTCCAAAAAAAGGGCAACAGCCAAAGCCCATCTGACTTCAGACCAATCAGTCTCCTAAGCGCTCTCTCAAAAATCGCTGACAAAACCATCCTCGAAGCACTCAACAGCTTCACAGATTCCAAAAAGATTATTGCCAATGAACAATTCGGGTTCAGGAAAGGTCTTTCCGCCATCCATCAATCGACCAGGTTGGCCAACGAAATCCACACTTCGCTCGCGAAAAAATGGCATCTCGGAGCTATCTTCCTCGACATTTCCAAAGCCTTCGACAAGGTTTGGCATGATGGTCTTATCTTCAAAATCATCAAACTCGGATTTCCTCGAGATCTCACCCTCTTAATCCGTTCTTTCCTGGAAAACAGGTCGTTCCAGGTCAGAATAAACTCCTCCTTATCCACGAGGAAACCCATAAAAGCGGGCGTCCCGCAAGGCTCCCCTCTATCACCAGCCCTGTTCAACATCTACATGGCTGGCATTCCACGCTCGAAAACTGTAAAATCTGCATTCTTCGCGGATGACAGAGCTTTCCTTGTAGCGTCCCCCAGAAGTTCCGCAATCCATAATAAACTCCAGGATCAGCTTAACGCTGCTATCCGCTGGCTCAAATTCTGGCGCCTACAAGTCAACCCCAAAAAGACTCAGGCGATCATCTTCACCAGAAAACGTTACATCAGAGAATACAGGCTACTGGTGGGCAAAGTTCCAATCCCATGGTTGCAAAAAGCAACCTATCTAGGGTTCCATTTCGACCGACATCTTTCTTGGTCCAGTCAAATCCAGCAAGCCATGTGCAAGGGGTGCGGCATCATCAAGCTGCTATATCCACTTTCATGCAGAGCGAGCAAACTCGCTCCAAAAATCAAAGTCATGATCTACAAAATCTTCGTTAGATCAGTAGTTCTGTACGGTTTCCAAACGTACTATAGGTTTCTCGATCGCACCTCCATCAAGAAACTCCAAACATTCCAGAACAAGGCATTGCGTGTGGCCCTAAACGCACCTTGGTTCGTCAGATATAATCAAATCCATCGTGAGGCCGATGTGCCTCCGATCACAAACTTCCATCAAACAACACTCGCGAAGCTGAAACTCACAGCTTCGCGAGGTAGCAATCCACTTCTACGAGAATTATCGGACCTCCTGCCCTAGCCACAGGGCAACACTCCGGTGCCATCGTCCCCAAAATTCCGGCATCGAGACCCGGGTTACGAAACCATCTCGTTTCCCGACACGAGTAAGTCTAACCTTCTTTTCCGCGGCCGGTTAGAAAATCAGCGTTTCTGCCAATGTCGGCCCGGCGTCTGCATCTATGCGCAGTGTCGGTCCGGCATCGCCAGAAATTAGCACACAAATACCGATAACTTCATCGGTTTTCAAATTAACCTCCTGAAGTTCGCCTGGACTTCATTGAAAATCCGCACACAGAACAGTCGGACCTCCGTGCTTCGGGACCATACATTCCGACATTTCATGGGTCAACTAGAGACCCCCAAAAATTTTAGAAACCCCATCGTGAGTCAAAATAATACCAAATAAGTAAGGGCCAAAAGGCTAATTTAAAAACCAGGCTAACAAAATACAAATAGACCGTTATATCTGTTCATGCTATTGGTACATTTACTGATTTTTATACTCTCATAAGCGTCTAATTGTCTATTGTTTGTTACATGTTTTATTAATCTTAAATTATTGATATCTATGCAATGATCATTCTCAAAAATATGTTGAGCAACACAAGATTTATCGGGCCTATTGTATCTTAATTGAGCTATGTGTTCTTTGAACCTTGTTCCGATTGATCTTCTCGTTTGCCCAACATACCTTTGATCGCAATCCTTACTAGAAATTTCATAAATACCCAACCTTTCCATTGGAGGAGTTTTATCTTTAGAATTACCTAATAAATGTCGTAAGTTTAAACCAGCACTGTATACCAGTTTTAGATTGACATTCGTAAAAACATTTTTTAAGCCTCGCGTTAAATTATGATGAAAAGGTACTGAAACAAATCTTGAGGTGCCTCTTTCCAATTGAAAAGTCGAGTTTTCACGAACTAAAACCTTATATCTATGTTTTCTAATTACCTTATCAACTAACTAGGGAGCAAATCCATTACACTCGGCTACATTCCTAATATAATTCCTCTCTATTTCATATCTTTCGTTATTAAGCGGAAAATTGAGTAGTCTATGTATTAAGAAATTGAAACTAGCCATTTTATGATCAATATAATGATAAGAATCGTTAGGAATATATCTAAGTATAGTGGTATTTTTTCTATACATGTCAAACTCTAGACAATTATCCTTATTTTTAATAATCATTACATCTAGAAATGGTAATCTGTCATTGTTTTCAATTTCAAATGTAAATTTGATGGAAGGAAATCGATTATTTAATTTTGAGATAAAATTATCTATAGAGTCAACGTTTGTATCAAAAACAGTATAGTACAGTACAGTAAAACAACTACAGTACTAAGATTAGGTTAATAGGAGCAGATATTTGGTTCCTCAAATCATGCAAAGCTAAGTCAGTTTACCCAAATTTTGTTAAAATTGATGTTCAAAGTCTAACGTAAGTGATAGAGTAGAGAGATTTGCAAAACAAAAATGGCATGATTTGGAAATCAAATTTCTGTACAGTAAACGAAGTATGCTTGAAATTCAGGCTTATGGACTTTACAAAAAACTTACTCATAAGCTTTCTAACATAGATTTCGAATGTTGGTGCCTTTTTCAGAGAAACATGTTTGAAAAAAAAATGTCAACATTAAATAATAAACTCAAGAAATTAGGTATCAATAAAAACAAAAACAAACATGGTTCTCACGAAGACATTAATATAGTAGAAAACCTTTCTTCGCAAACGTTTAACAAACAGGAGATGAATTTATTAAACAAAGGTTTAAAGTTTGCGCTGCCTCACACTGGGGATGTGTTGGTGGACATCGTTGCGGGTGTTGAAACTGTTATTCAATATCTGCCCGAGGCCTACAAGGCATTTACAAGGGAGGCATGTAGAAACCACATTTCAAAAAATATTGTTTGTAAAAAACCGGTAAAGTTAAGAAACAATATGAAGGGAAAGGGCAGACAAGGGAAATAAGGTTGTTATATTAGACAAGAAGGACTATTGCGAAAAAGTGAACAACTTGATCGACAATGGTCCTTACACAAAATTAAATAAGAACCCTTTGTCAAAAATGGTATTAGATGTTAAAAACAGACTGAAAAAATGTAACAATATTGTCAACCTTGCTCTGAAAAGGAAATTACAGGTATCGAATCCTTCCGTTCCTAAACTGTATGCACTGCTAAAAATTCATAAGACTAATTCATAGAACTCTATGCGTCCAATTGTTTCGGCAATAGGTTCTCCGACTTATGATTTGGCAAAATGGTTATCAAAGGAATTTGAAAATTTACCTCATCGTGAACTTTCTTTCTCTATCAAAAATAGTTTGGAATTTATCGATAACATCAAAAATATTAAATTACATGATGGTGAAGTTTTAGTTTCCTTTGATGTATCGTCATTGTTCCCGAGCGTACCTATTCCACATACCTTGGGTTACTTGAGGGAGTTCATAACAGAATCAATAAAAAACAAGAGAACAAAGATAACGTCTGGAAAATGATAAAAAGCAGGAAAAATAAAGATTTAACCTATTGAATACTCCCGCTGACAAACCGGTACACCACAAAAACCAGTAACGTTGACAAAGCGCAAGAAACATGTCGGACGACAAGACAGTTATCACGGTGAATCGCGCGTATGATGTCACCAAAACGCGCAGGTAGAAGAAGAAACAGAAGCGCCGGAAGGATCAGTCCCGATGTCGTTGCAAAAAATAAGACAAATAGTTGGCAAAATGAGACCATTCAAAGCGGCCGGCGAAGACCGAGTGATCCCAAAGGTTCTGAAAAATCTAGGCAAAAAAGCCATCACGCAATTGGTGTATATTATGAAGGCTTGCATAAAGTACAGGTACTTCCCACTGACCTGGAAGAACGCTGCTGTCATCCCAATAAGGAAAAAAAAATAAAATCCTTGCCTTCCAGAGAGCTAGAGACCGATCTCACTAGTAAGTAACATCGGTAAAATCCTAGAAAAAATAATTACAGAAGGGGTCGTAAGCTATATCGAAAACAATAAAGTATAGATACCAGAGCAAATGGGTTTAAAAAAATTTAATTCAACGACAATGCAGCTCGCGAGAATGGTTAATGAGATAATGATTAACAATCTAACATATTAAATCTATCAAACCGTTACACGGGAGTTGCATTGTTAGACATCGAAAAGGCCTACGACACCATATGGAAAAAAGCAATGGTATACAAATTAAAAAATACAGGGGCCGACCAAAAACCAGTGAAATTGGTAGATAGCTACCTGAAAGCGAGAATCTCCTAGGTCAAAATTGAAAACGAAATATCGACGCGAACCGAGCTAGTGGAGGGGCTGTCGTAAGGCAATGTACTATCACCAACCCTCTTTATTATTTACATTAATGACATACCAAAAAATAAAGACGCCAAACTAGCCCTGTTCGTAGACGATACTGCGATAATGACAACGTCATCAAACGTTCAACAAAAGTTAAACAATGTAGAGTGTATCTCCAAAGTCACCTAGACGACCTGCAGAAATACTTTCGCAAGTGGAAAATAAAAATCAATGTTAACAAAACACAATTCATTATATTCACAAAAAGAGTAGCACAGTATGAACCGATGACCTTGACAATATGGCAAGTACCTGTCCCAGAAACCGATTATGTCCGTTACATAGGCGTTGGACTAGATAAAAAATTATTCATTCAGAAAGTATATTGAAAAGACGCGGAGACGAGTCAGCGCTGCAAAAAGAGTAATATACCCTTACATAATGCCTGACAACCCACTCGATAAAAAAATAAAATTACAACTATACACAGCATATGTTAAGAATATATTGCTCTATGCCGTCCCCGTATGGTTTAAAGCCGCGGTAACATGGACCGCTAAAATAGGAACCTTCGAGAGAAACGTGCTCAGGACCATCTTTTCACCAAATCGAAAAGTAACCCATACAGACGAACTCTATGCCATGTTGGGAATCACCCCAATATGGCAGACAGCGCGGCACCGGGCGCGGGTGTTTTTCGAAGTAAAAGTACTCGCGTCCGAGGTAACGGAAAACATTGGGTCCATAAGACCAGAAAATGTCCCCTCATCAAGGAGACACAAGGGGAGCAAAGGCCCCCAATCAACACCAAAACAGTACAAAAAGAGGTATAAGCCCAATGAAATCAAAAAGAGGCAAATGGCCCAACCCGAAAAACAAAAATCTATGGGAAATGGACATTAATCAGCGAACAACACCATGCCAGAACCAACAGCGCAGCCCCGGTAGGGTCTGCCAACCATAAAAACCCAACGTCGTCAAAATTGATATCTAATAGTTTAAAACATCGTCTAATAGTTTACAACGTCGTCAAAATTGATATCTAATAGTTTTTGAATTGTATAAAGAAAAAAAGTCACTTGGAGAAGGGTATCGTACCTGATGCTCGAACAGTTGTTGCGCTAAACAAAGTTTACTAACCCAGGCCGAAATATGGTCAGTATCGTAATCGACGCAAAAAATGTAAACTATAAAAATGTTATTAATGTTTAAGAGAGCGTTAGTCGGAACTCGACAAAAATATATCTAATAAATTAATCTGAATAATAAAATAAAAACATACAAATTTTACGGCCCCCGAAATCTACTCTGTTAATCTGTAATCACGAAACCATATCCAGTTCATAAAAAATGTGGCGGGGTTCTTTGAGAAAAGAAACCCGGGTTGTGTGGAGTTATCTTATCGTTACGTTAGGAGAACTTGTGATATAGAGCTTGAAAAGAAAAAATAAGTTATATTTGTATTTTGTAGATTTTCATAAGGCATTCACAGTGTTCCCAGAGCAAGAATACGGCAAGCCCTACGTAATTAAGTACTAAATGAGCACCTAATATAGGCGATCCATTATCTGTACTTAAACTATAGAAATTTACTTTACAACAAGCAACATGGAGCCAGCTATTGTGTATCGACAATATATAGCTAAGGAGTCAAGTCCAATAATTCGATGAGCATAAAGCTATTTGTTTGCATATTCGTGTAACATTCGTATGTGTAAACAAATTTTGCGGAATTATTTTTGCAAAAATTTCTTTTCTCCATGTTTTTTGGAATATCTCTTACAAGCATTAAAGAAATGCATTTGTAGTCACTCAATTCTCTATTATTTTTTCTACCTGTAGTAATAGTGAATTGCTTCATGGTGCCACAACTTTGGTCCTATCTAAAACATTTTTTTTTATCTAGAATTAAATAAAAATATTTATGTTTTTGAAGAGCTTCACTCTTTAAAAATTTTTTACTGGAGATGAGTTTTCTATTGCTTATGTTACGATCTGCAAAAGCTGTTCTTATAACGTCGACATCGAGAGACCATGGATGATCTTTTTTTTAAATAATGTATGTATATTGCCTTAATTTCGCAAGTTATTTCACTCATTTGAACGTTTTTGTTAAAAACTGTCGACTGAATATTTCGCACTGGAAAAAGTTGAAATGGGATTAAACATCTAACGAGTGAACCCTTTGTTTATAAATCATCATCGTTCAGCTTTTGCATCCACAGCTGGGCTACTATGGATCTATCATATTCATGGAATTTTTGAACAGTTTGGATAAATTTGACCAGTGGTCCAGTGTGCATTAATCAAGACATGGTTAAAAAGATATGAAAGAAGAGATTAATTATTTACAATTTTAACCAATCTTAAATTACTAATGTCTATGTTGTGGCCATGTCCGATTGCATACTGGACAACACAAGATTTTTTTTCCCATATCTAATGTGGGCAATGTGTTCTTTACATATCGTTAATATCGATCTTTTTGTATGCCATATACCTTCGATCACAATCTTGACAGCTAATTTCGTAAATCCCCCACTTTTCATTAGTTGTCTATCATTGTTGTCTGTCATTGTTGTCTCTTTGAGTTTAGTGTTTCAAACCGAAGATTGCAATAGAAAAATTGATTTATATTGATATTTACAGACAACCGACTACAAGAGACGTGGTTATACATTTTACTTCTAAACAATATTGGCCAGAATGTTAATCAAAGTGGTAGAAGTATTGGATGTAGACTCAAGGTAAAGACTAAAACTCAAGGTTTTTTTTTATGGGCCTTAATTTTCGCTACGGCCGTGGTATGATAGTTAGCACTTACCAAGTTACCCAGGTGTTAAACTGCCACAAGTGTATGGTGGTGTAGACTATTTTCCTCTATTATACAATATTTTTCTCTGTTATATTTTTTTAGCTCCTTTTTTTTAAGAAAACCTGTTTTATTTACAAAGTCTTCATTTGATCCTGTAACCTATGTGACTAACGAACCTTTTTTAACCTTTTTTATATTGAATTATTTAAAGGTGGTACCGTTTATCAGGAAAATTATTATTAAAATTTCCCCTAGATCAATCATCAAGATTTGTTCGCCATGTGTACACAATTTATTGGTTTTTCCTCTTTAAGATTTGTATTGGTTTTTTTGCTTTCTGGGCAACAAAAGATATTTTAAAAGCACCTTCTAAACACATCTGACTATTTAAAAGAAATAATTTTCGTTGTTTGCACTTTATCAACAATATGTTCCATACAAAATCTACATGTGCTTCTGTTCTTCATTTTTCCTTCCATGACATCTGCCCCGATGGAGTTATTTTAACATTTTTTTACTTTAGATTCAAAGTAATGTAAGACTCATCAAATCTTATGTTTATTTTCCTTATTAGTGCTAAACTGTATGTATAATACAAACAAAGATTACTTATAAAAATTGAAAAAACTCGAATTCTGCTTAAATTTGCGTTTTAGGACTATCTGCAGAAACAGTATCATGAATCGCTAATTTCGGAAAATATTATAGTGTCAGTCAGCATCGATACGCCAAACGTTGATGCAGGAAATAGTACCTAAATGATCGCAGATATAATTTTAGCAGCTCAACAACTCTATAATCTAGAGAATATAACCTTCAAATAAAATTTCCAAGTAATCAAAGAAAAACGATTTTTATACTGTTTCTGAATGAGTTTTTATATTTCAGAAAAATATTTCAATATAATAGTAGCTGCAATGAAATTGGAAGGTTAACTTGAGCCCCAGTTAGATAGTTTGCTATGTTAAATAATATATAACTTGCATAATTATATATTTCAAAATAGTCTATATTACCATCAAATTGTTAAAACGACCATATCGATACTATTACCAATTCCTATAAAAAAACTTCTTTATTTTTACTTTTGATAGCTGTCTACTCTGTCACCTGATTTGACGTTTAACATTAATGGTTTGTTTAATTGTTTTAAAAAGACGACAAACTTTTTTATAACAAATTATTTAAAATGGGTTCTGAATCATGAAAAGGAGAACGCAAAGCAGTATGTACTTAAGATTTTATTTGTTGTATCACATATTAATATTACGTCGCTAAATAATTGCAAAATATGAAAGTCTGCCATTTAAATATAATTCATTTTTTAAATTATTTCAAGGCCCTATTTTCTCCACCACCTACAGTGGATATTTGAAATAACGAATTAGTTTTGATATTCATTAAGGTATGTCCACACTTGTTCAACATTTGGTCGTCAAGACGCATGCATCTGTTAAAAGATTAGACGCATGCTGTGTTGAACGAGAGGCATGCAAGTGCGCAAGGAAAAATCATGACCCAGGAAGAGACGCAAAGGTAGCGCACCGATTCGCACCGATATTGGATATCTTGCGCTTTCGCTTTCAACTTCTTGATATAACCTGCAAATTTTTGCAGTAGTTTATAAATTTAATTCCAAGTAAAGTAGTTTAATTTTATTAAAATAAATAAACATATTAAATTATATATTTAACAGGTTGAATGTCAATGATATTTCGTTAAAACATTTCCCTGTGCCAATATATTATTTTAGCTGATAATTATAATTTAGTACTATTTACATCTATTTACTATGATTCTGACGATGTTTCCAACAGAAAGAAAGAAAAAATGAAGCAGATACCGGTGACCGCTCTGGCCTCTGCGAACTGAGGGCTGACACCGGTGTCCTTGTGGCCCGCCGAAGAAGTTCGGAACGAGCGGACGTGATCTTTACCGACGTGACTGAGATGTATTATTCTTGCCTAGACAAGAATATTGCCTATTTAGATTTAGTACATCATGCATTAGTTTTCTTGATAATAATACTATATACAACGAATAATGCTATCTGTATATTATGAATTGCATATGATGAAATAACTGAAGAAATTATCTTTCTCCATAACAGACCATACGACATTGTGAAAACAAATAATATAGATTTTCCTATATGAATTTCTTTATCGTTATATATTATTTTTCAGGTAATGACTCCTCAAATGATCCATTCTCGGATAATTCAGTGATCAGTGATTTCCCATTTGCAGGTCCTTTCTTGATCCGATCATCGTTCGAAGAGATGCCGCTCCTTCTTGGAACTAGAACGGCCTTAGATTTATTAGTTGGATTGTCCAGTATTAATCATTTGGAGCGAGTCTCCATGACGTCCGACTCTCGGTTGGCCATTTCTGACAAAAATCCACTAAGCTAACGCGGCTAGACGGCATCTCCATAATGGTAACTGAGCCGTTAAAAGATATCGAGGGCGAAATCGAAACAACACTAGTTAAGGTAGGAATGGTACACATATCCACAGAGTTTTAATCTATCACCCTGGCGGCAGCGAACTGCTAAGGGAAGACATCAAAGAACTCCTGCATAGAAATGTAGGGAGATGTACTATAAGTGATTTTAACGTTTATGTTACCAGTTTAGTACACCAAAACATATAAGCGCCAAGGGAATAGATGCCAACAAAAGAGGGACTGCCAAACGTTTTAGATATAGCGGTCATCAAATATATTCATTTCATCAATGAATATGGAGATTAAAATTGAATTCGGTGGAATTTCTGAACATAACCAAATCATTTTAGAATTAGGTACCGGAGACGCAATGGTAGACCAAATGGTGAAAAAGTCAGTGGACAGGGACTTATTTCTGAAGAAACTATATTCCAAAATCAAAGCTCCGTAGATTGACAACACAGAAAAGTTGAGAAGATAGATAAAGCCATGGTTGATGCAGTTGAAGAATGCGCGACAGTTGGATGGAATACCAAGCAAACATCCCAGGGACTCGTATAATCCCTACGAGCCCGTAAATAATTCCGTAGGCTTTGGTTGAAAGACAATGGTAAACTTTCGAGAAAGGCCTGAAAACTATTTTTGCTTAGTTTTTTTTCTTATTAAAGGGCATTTTGTTTATTTCTGGTTTTCATAAAAATATTCTTAAATTTCAATTCTTCTGTTGAAACCTTTGGTTTGAAACAATAAACTGAAAGAGAACCACTAAACACCAAATTTCTTTTTTAAGCTTCTTGACACGCGCTTACCTAACCATATTATAATCATCATGATGTGATTAAATCTTAGAATAAATGAGATTCATATATTTGAAAAAAATGCTTATCGAAAGTTATACTGTTATATGTTGATCATATTATGTTCTAATACTGCGAGAAAGGATGGAAAACAGCATAGTCCTTCTCAATCAACTTTCTGGTAAGGGAACAATCAGCCAAAAGACAATGTCAATAATGGTTTACCTGCTATATGCCTGCGAAGATTTCAATGTCGACTAAGCCACGATCGTCCTTCCTCGCAAAAAGCTACCGTCAACCGATAAGTTAAGGAAACTAGCTGAATAGGTCCCGCAAGAACTCTCTGGCGTAAACAAAGTCGACCGTGTCCGAATTTTCAACTAATGGCTGCAAAGAAATGAACAAACACCATTCCTGAAAAAGATTATCACTGAACATGAATCTTGATTATTCTTCAAGAACCTCAAAAGTAAGAAGGTTTGCGTTTCTCCGGATCAAACACCGAAAGGCATTTTAAATAATGTTCACAATCAGAAGGCAAGATGGTACGGACTTTTTTTCGAAAATTTTATTGCATCTTTTTCCAGATGAGTCAGCAGTGGAGAACTTCGGATAAAAATGGCGAAGATCAATTCAACATTAATTTCGACGCCTATCTGGCCTAGTTCGAAGCTATCGCTGCGACAATACGGTTTTTTTTTTTGGCATAGTAAGACGGAAACGTAAAACTTCAACAGACATAGGGAAATAGTGTTTTGTTGCTAGGTTCAGGTTTTCAAATTGTTTAAGATATTCTCAAAAAGCCGAGACGCAAAAGATGACCCTCGCAAAACCTTCAACTACATGAAATGATGAAAATGTCCGCACAATCCGGGATCTTATGCGTTCTCATCATCGGTGAATTCGTGTTAGACCAAACATTAAGAACACCTGGGTGCTCTATCACGACAATACGCAGTGGAGCGTAAGTGGAAAACCACCTCATTATATAGAAAAAGGAAACAAAGCACAAAAAGGAATCTTGCCTAGCCTAGCCTAGGTAGTGTTCACAGGATAAAAACTATTATTCCCAGTATAAGTTCGAAAATACAAGCAGAACCTTTGGACATAAATGTCAAAATAATTTTAATTGTTCAACCAGAACTCACCGCTACACACAATCTAACGTTGAAAGTACCTCAAGAATTAAAAAAACATTTCACTCATTTGACCACGGCCTGAATCTTATTACTAACTATAAAATGATAAAAATGATAAATAATTAATTGACATTTAAAAGCTAATTAATCCAGATCAACCTATTGAAACTTATGCATAAACCCACCATAACCCCTATGCCAACCCACCATTGAACAAAAGAAAACTAACCAACAGTCATTCCAGAAAATCAGACCGTTTCCTATTGTATTTAACTGAGGTAGCCGATACTTGATGGAAATTCATTTTAAATAAAAAACCAAGATTAATATCTAAATTTCCATTATATTTAAAACTTGTACCTATGACAATTGTTTCGACACACAGTGTCTTTTCAAATACACACTAAATTAAACTAGCAGTTACTACCTAAACTAATCTAATAAAACCATAAATGATGATAGTGGGAGTCCCGCGTCTCAATGTCTAGAGTAATATAAGTTTAACAAGGGTGAACCATTCAAGTCTACCTGATCATTAAGTAAAATACCCAAATTTTTTCTTTTATTAATTTCTAGGCTCTCTAAAAGATTTAGTTTTTTAGATTTATTTTCGTTATGCAACATTTTAAAATTATCGTTGAAAGTGTGATTTTCTAACATTAAGTGATTGACATAATGAGAATTATTCTGTTCTTTAATATAACTTCTTTTATGTTCATTAAGCCTGGTAGAAAAGGATCTTCCTGTTTGTCAACATAGACTTTTGGACAAGAACCGCACTCAATTAAATAAACTCCTGATTTATGAATTTTATTTGTTTGACTTTTATTGTTTTTTATTAAGCGTCCAAGACTATGCTTTGTTCTGAATGCAATATTTATATCGCTTGTTTTTGACAAATGTTTAGAAATTAATTTGGTGACTTTTCCTGTATATGTAATTGTTTTGTATGCGGTGTTCTTGACTTTATTGACAGGTATATTAAATTAATGATATTATTATAACATTTTTTATTAATTATTTTATTTATAATGTTTGGGTCATAACCATTATTCACTGCGATCTGTTTGATGACATTCAATTCTTTGTTATAGTTATCTATTGACATTGGGGTATTTATTAATCTGTGTATGAATGAATTAAATGCTGCCATTTTTTGAGAATAAGGCTGACAAGACTTGTTATGTATAACTAAATCTGTGTGAGATGGCTTATGATAAATTGCAAAATCATGTTTATTCTCTTTTCTTGTAACTGTTAAATCTAAAAAGTTAATAGTGTTGTTTTGTTCTTCTTCTACTGTAAAATGAATGTTCTTATGTAAAGAGTTTATATAAGTTAGGAATTGATTTAATTGTCTGTCAGTACCCGTAAAACAAATTATAATGTCATCAACATATCTATACCAGTAAAGTGATGATTTGAATAGCTGATGTTGACATATCTTTTATTCTAATTATCCATAAAAATTTCCGCCAGTAAAGGAGTTATTAGTAATGATTCCGGAAGTTTGTTGCCTTACTTGATAGTCCAAAATATCAAACTCAATGTTGTTGTCACTCACTATGTATCACTTTAAAATATACATTATATATATATATATATATATATATATATATATATATATATATATATATATATATACATTATATATACATTATATTATATATATATATATATATATATATATATATATATATATATATATATATATATATATATATATATATATATATATATATATATATATGTCCCTTTTATTATATTGAATTCTTCTATCTTCAAGTAGCCATTTCTTCAAACCTTGCTGTTGTCCTTTCCTTGCTGACTCTGTTCTGTTGTTAGTTTTCAGACACATGTGTTTGGGGAAACATCTGATTGATAACACTTGTTTAAAAACCAAATATTTTGGGTGCAGATCTTACTTTTTAAGTGTAGTTTAAAATATGGTTAAAATGCTTGTTGAAGCTTCGATAATATATTTAACTGAGGTAGCCGATAACTTGTAACTAGCTTGATAACTTGTTAAACTCATATTACTCTACAACACAACAATGGGGGAAAACACCATTTTTCGAACTCAGGGATATCAATAGAAAAACGCAGAAGAAAAACGAGCTTTGGAACATATCCCAATGTGCTAAATAAACCAGGCGATAGATCGACCTTTACTAACCGTGTCAAATACCGAATAAAAACGAAATATGAAATACTCATTCAAACATAAACGTATATATGTCTATAGGTATATAAAGAAGAAGTAAAAAGGCAAATTGACGACATGCTAAACGACAATATAATTAGACCATCAAGATCTTCTTGGAGCAGCTCGGTATGAAAGCAAACAATATGAACTATTTTGCATAAGACAGGTGAATTTCTTGGCTACCCAATCATACCAGAAGGCACAAACGACTCAAAAAAAAATCCAGACCCTAAAAGAATTCCCAATACCTAAAATTTAGAAAGAGATCAAGTCGTTTCTAGGTTTAATAGTTTAGTACAGAAATGTTCTAAAATAATTTGCAAAAATTACAAAACGAGTGACCTTTTGCCTGAAGAAAAATAAAAAGGTTACCCATGACCTAGTTTTTATCGAATCTTTCCAATTTTAAAAAGCCCTATTAATAAACGATCCAATTTAATATAATCCCGATTTTATCAAACCATTTACACTAACAACAGATGCATCAAATTGTGTGTAATCGAGGCTATCTTATAACAAGGGGAACTCGGCAAAGACCTCCCAATATCCTACTCAAGCAGAACAATAAACCCTGCCGAATGCGATTATTCGACGATCGAAAAGAATACTGGTAATATTCTAAGTAAGAAAATATTTCAAACCTTCTCGGTTTGGTACCAAATTCACAATTTTGTCTGCTCAAAGTTTATACAATGGCTGTTCTCGGTAAATGTACCAAATTCAAAAATAATCAGATGAAGACTATAATTATCAGAATACTATTACCAGATAGCCTATAAAAAGACGAATCTATATTCAAACGCCGATGCACTATCCTGACCACCTATAGAAGTACACACAATACAAAATAAGTCTGACATAACAGGAGAAATGTCACTAGTCTGCAACGCGCAATTCTAACCATTCAAGAAAACTAAAATCCCAAGCAGATTATTGATATAAAATATATAGCTTCTTAAAAAAGTCAGAAAAAAATTAACCTGTTATCGAAGGCATTCGATTCGACCCCTCTATGTAAAACCATTAGCTTTACAAGAAATATCTGCCCCAAGTAATCACCTTCCCCAAAAGAAACCAAACAAAAATAAATATAATATCCGACATTCAAATTAGACCTCCTTACACATTTAAAACGGGAGATACAAGTTAACCAGTCACAAATGAAGTTAAATTATCTGCAAAGTACTAATGATGGAACCCATGAAGACAGCAAATCTGCAGGTGAAACCATACATAATTAACAAGAAAATCTCATCTCATGTTACCTGTTTACAAATAAAAATGTAAACTCTTTTAATAATCAAATAATATTTAAATACGCAAAAAATAGCACACCGAGGAAGAACACATAAAAACCATTTGAGAATAACACAAGAACTACAACAGAAGAAAAAGCTACTTATTGACTCTTCTAAAGAACTAATAAGTAAATTCATATTAGAAAACATGAAACCCAATTCCTAGTGTCTCCATTTTTACTCAAAAGAACCCGAACAAATTGTGTTAAATACATTCAGAAAATATTTTAATAACAATTCCTAGAGATTACAAATCTCAAACAACTTCATCCCCGATATTTATGAAAGAGAAGATCAATAACGCAAAATCAAAAATGACAAAACCTCAATTGTGGTGCGACTGCAACATAAAATCAATCAAGGAAAACGTTTAGTGCCTGAATATGGAAAAAGATGTTTTAAACTACATAAACGCTTGCGCGATATGTCAATAAACAAAATACGACAGAAAACCATGTAAAAGTATTTTCAAATCAACCCCCGTTGGTACTAAAACATTTGAACACTTTTACGTAAATGTACACTGTTAACAATGTCAAATACATAACCGCAATCGACAACTTCTCTAAGTTCGCTCAAGCTATTCCTATAGAGGTAGATAACTCCATTGAAATTAGCAAAGCTCTGATTAAATATTTTCCTAACCACGGTATCCCAGCAAAAATTACTACAAATAACGACTCACCTTTCAAAAATCAAGTAATTCTGTATCTCAAACAACAATTTAATTCAGCAGGTAGTTCTTCATCATCTGATATGTTGAACAAATATCGAAAAGTAAGTATTTAAATGCATATTTACTGTTATATTTTATATATAGGAGAGGATCAAAGAGTGGAAAAAAACCTAAGGTTATACCTTCCAACAGTCAGTGCAATTCTGTTTTGGAAAGCAGCACAAGCCGCGACCCTAGGTATACACATGCAGGTTGTGATCCTGACTTCATCAGCATTTGGGCTGTGCCTTTCTCCGCGATCGTGGGTACACATGACGGAGATAGGAAGCTGGTAAAGAACTGGCGTCCCATTGCAGTTGGTTTAGCTATTCAGCACCTTCTCCATCATATCATCCATCGACGTCTTCGATGAGCCCTGACGGGCTATGACATACACAGATGTGCGTTTGTTGAGATGGATCTCATTTTGGCAAATGTAACAAACCTTGATGATTATTCGGAGAAGCGCTAAAAAGCCATATAGTGCGGTAACATTTGATCTTCAAAAAGCTTTCGATATCGTCTCTCATCATTCAGTTGCGAGAAAGAAAAAGGAAACAATTATTTTTTTCAGCGACAAAATGAAATTAGCCTAGGTTATGTTCACAGAATAAAAACAATTGTTCACCGTATAAGTTCAAAAATACAAGCAGACCTTTTGGACATTAATGTCAAAGTAATCTTAATTCCTCAAACATAACTCATCACTACACACAATCTAACTCCTCAAGAATTCAAAACAATTCCACTGATTTAACCCCCACCTGAATCTTATTACTAACTATAAAATGATACATAATCAATGAGATTTAAAAACCAATTTATCCAAACCAACCCATTGAAACTTATGCATAAACCCACCATAATCCCTATGCCGACTCAACATTGAACAAACGTAAACTCTAACCAACAATCGTTATAGCAAATCAAAGCGTTTTTTACAGCTCCAATTTGCTTGCTTTTTACAGCTCCTGTTTATGCAGCCATGGAAGCCACAGAAGCCATTGCCCGGCTAGTAGACAGGTTTTTAAACACACAAATAATACCCAGACAGTAGGTGTTACTTTTACTACATGCGTTAGTATTTAATCCAGGAGACCGATAGATAATCAAATTCGACACAATGGACTCACAGCCTCCTACAATTCGAATGCATACAGAACGAGTCCATCCCGAGTACCAATGAAATAAACGATTTAAATTTCACATTAACACCACCGTCGGAAACACACCATGTTTAAGCTTAAATGTATCTCAAATAAAGGCACTCCCGCTTTATTTATCTGATCTACTGATCAGACACATGACTTATTCGTCCTTCGATAGCTGAACAATATATTCCTCATAAAATCGGACCATTTAAAAGTACAGTACAAACGTGTACTGGTTCGCGCAAAACACCCCAAAACGCCTACATTAACCCTTTATTCAAATACGACACAACTAAAGCAATAGAGTTGACTCAATTTTCATTCCCCGATTATCTTGATGGCATTCTTGGTCTTAAATTTCTACAGAAATTTAAACTTAATATCGATTTTACTGATCAATGCTTATATAATGAAAAGATGCAAATCACTCTGCATTTATTTTGTGATTGTTTCCCGTTTCAAAAAATCGATATTCCCCCAATGACGAAACAAAGACTGATAACCAAAACAGACCTTAAAGAAATTTTGAAGGTATCTGGCCCGCGTACGACAATGGTTAAATAGAAATAAGCCCCAGGTTAATAACAGTTCAGAATAGAAAATTTACATTGAATATAATAACTATACGAAAACACCATTTTGGGAAATGAGGGAAAAACCAGCTTTAGAGAAAATAATATGAGCATATCCCAAAGTGTTACATAAACCAGGCGATAGATTGATCTTTAGCCATCAGTTCAGTCCGAGACTTCGAAGAGTCAACAGCTCTGAGAAATCGATCTGAAGTTTATTCTACAGTATTCACACAGTGTTCTCACAGTCGAACGGTAAATTAGTTATCGCCAGACAGTGTATTAAGAAAACCCATCGCCGGTTCCATGCTGCGGAAACCTGTTTCCGCAGCCAGGTAGCTGAGAACAAAGAAGGGCACGCCGACAGCCGCCACCATGTCTGTGGCCGGACCGTCTGGCGCCGACACGTCGGGCCTACACGACCCTGAACCTAGTCCAATGGAAAACCCCATCGAGAACAAAGAAGATTCGCAATTAAACCCCACGGTAGTCTTTCTACGAAAGCTACTGGCAGACAATCAAGCCGCATTAGCCGAAAAAGATGCCACTATCAAGCAACTGACGAATAAGTCGGTACCGGTAACAAGTCGGTATTCTCACCTATGAAGTCAGCGAACTGCGAAAGCAAGTAGCAAAAATCGACCACCAGAGCCGAAGCCGCACAACTTCATCAAATGAACCATCCGAGGAATGCAGAAGCCGAAGCAACTCGGCAAGATCAAGTAACGGCGGCTCCATTGTCCAGATAGAGACCGATTCAACCGTGGGCATCATCTATGACAAAAGAATGACCGCGTCAAGGGACAGAAACAAGAAAAGAGAGGCCGTCAAACCAATAGAAACGGCCCGCCGGCGAAGAAAACCGGCACCACCGCAAATTCCTCCGCCGAGGCCAACCCCCCAAATTCCTCCGCCGCCGCCGCGCCACCATGTAGTCCGGGGTCCGCGTCGCAAACGACAAACAACATCTAGTTCGCGATTAGTACTCGAGGTGAACGGTTGTGTCTATTTTCTATTCTATTTTATTAGCCTGGTTTTTAAGTTAGCCTTTTCGGCCCTTACTTATATAGCATGAGATTGACCCAGAATGGGTTTCTAATTATTTTGAGGGTCTCTAGTTGACCCAGGAAATGTCGGAATGTTTTGGTCCCGAAGGACGGAGGTCCGACTGTTCATGAAGTGGTTTTTCAATGAAGTCCAGGCGAACTTCAGGAGGTTAATTTGGAAAACCGATGAAGTCATCGGCGTTGCGGTGCTAATTTCTGCCGTTGCCGGGCCGACGCTGCGCATAGGTGCAGTCGCCGGGCCGGCACAGACAGAAACGCTAGATTGTGCGACGGCGGTAGCGGAGGCTGAGACTTACACAAGTCGGAAAACGAGAAAACTTCGTTATCCGGGTCTTGATGCCGGAGATTGGGGACGATGATATCGGAGTATTGCCCTGTGGCTAGGGCAGGAGGTCCGATAATTCGCGTAGCAGTGGATTGCTACCTCGCGAGGCTGTGAGCTTCAGCTTGGCGAGTGTGATTTGATGGAATTGAGAGATCGGTGGCACGCAGGCCTCCCGATGGATTTGGTTATTTCTAACGTACCAAGGTGCGTCTAAGGCCACACGCAAGGATTTATTTTGGAAGATTTGAAGTTTCTTGATCAGAGTTGGACCAAGGAATCGGTAGTACGTATGGAAGCCGTACAGAACTACTGATCTGACAAGGATTTTGTAGATCATGACTTTGATTTTTGGAGTGAGATTACTCGTTCTGCATGAGAGCGGGTACAGCAGTTTGATGATGCCGCAACCCTTGCAGATGGCTTGCTGGATTTGACTGGACCAAGAGAGATGTCGGTCGAAATGGAGACCTAAGTAGGTTGCTTTTTGCAACCATGGGATCGGAACTTTGTCCACCAGTAGCCTGTATTCTCTGATGAAGCGTTTGTTGGTGAAGATGATCGCCTGAGTCTTTTTCGGATTGACTTGCAGGCGCCAGAATTTGAGCCAGTGGATAGCTGCGTTAAGTTGCTTCTGGAGTTTGTTATGGATCACAGAAGACTGAGGAGATGCTACAAAGTAAGCTGTGTCGTCCGCGAAGAATGCGGATTTCACATCTTGTGAGCGTGGAATACCGGCCAAGTAGATATTGAACAAGGCCGGTGCCAGGGGGGAACCTTGCGGGACGCCCGCTTTTATTTGTTTTCTCGTGGAGACGGAAGAGTTTATTCGAACTTGGAAGGTTCTATCTTCCAGGAATGAACGGATTAACAAGGTCAGATCTCGGGGAAATCCGAGAGAGATGGTTTTGTAGATGAGACCATCATGCCAGACTTTGTCGAAGGCTTTGGACAGGTCGAGAAGAACTGCTCCGAGATGCCGTTTTTTCTCGAGAGCTGAATGGACTTCGCTGGCCAACCTGGCCGCTTGATGAATGGATGAAAGACCTTTCCTGAACCCGAACTGTTCATCTGGAATGATCTTTTTGGAGTCGGTGAAGCTGTTGAGGGCTTCGAGGATGGTTTTTTCAGCGATTTTGGAAAGAGCGCTGAGGAGACTGATCGGCCTGTAGTCGGCCGGGCTCGGACTATTGCATTTTTTGGGTATCACGGCAAGAATGGCGTGCTTCCATGAGCTTGGATAGTGTTGGAGACGCAGAATGGAGTTCACGATGTTTGTGATCTCCGCGATCTGCTTGCTCGGAAGTTTCTGGAGTTGCCTGGCCGTGATACCGTCAAAGCCAGGGGTTTTTCTGGGGGCGAAGCTTTTGATTATTGCAGAGATTGAACGGGGGGAAGCGAGATGATTTTGCAGGAAGGAGATTTGCGGGAAGATAGGTAGCCGGGCCGAAACCCTGCTGACCTCCGCATCGAAATTTGGGTCTGCTTCGGGATGACGTTGACAGGTCATCTGAAGCTTGAAGGACTCAGCCAGAAGTTCGGCCTTGTCCACATCGGAGACGGCGACGGCGCCATCTGCATCCGATTTTAGCGGTGGAATAATCCTCCTGGATTTTCCCGCCAAAGACCTCGCCAGACGCCAGATCTGCCTGGAGTTCGATGAGTCCAGAGAGGAGAGCAGGTTGCCCCACTTTTCGTCTCTGAAAGACTTCATCGCTTGCCTGGCATCTCTGGTCGCCTGGTTTGCCCGCCTTTTATCCTCGGGATCGAGGGTGGATCTGGCCCTTCTCAACAAGCGATTTCTCGCTCGGAGAAGGTTTTTCAGATCCAGCGGGAGGTCTGCGGTTAGCCTGGACTGGTTGGCTGGCCGTGGCTCCGAAGCGGTGTTGAAGGCCTGCTGAATGTCCGTGGACAGCTTGCTGACTGCAAGCTCGAGTTGCCTGGGGTCGTTGATCGTCGGTATGGGATCTGTAAGATGGAGAAGATTATTATATTTTACCCAATCCGTGATTCTAATTGGGGGCCTGAAGGGGGCGTCCAGCAGGTGGTTGTCACCCATCTCGAGCAGGACTGGCAGGTGGTCGGAGTCCAATTCGTGGATGACTCTCGTAGCTGTGGCTCTTCTGGAGTCTTTCACCAGGAAGAAATCGATGACGGATCCGGCGTGCTGAGGTATTCCGGCGGCGTAGTGGGTTGGTTCGTCTGGATATGCGATGTTGAATCCCCAGGTGTCGCAGATGTTTTTGAGCTCGCGTCCACGACTGTTTGTGGACTGGCAGCCCCACTCTACGTTGTGTGCATTGAAGTCTCCGCCGATGATTTTGGCGGAGGTTCCCTGCGCCAACTTTTCGTAGTCAGTTGGGGCGATGGTGTCTTGATTTCGCTGGTAGACTGAAGCGAGAATCAGGTTGCTTTGGTCTTCGAGCTCGATGGCGATTTGGGTAATTTCCAGACTGACCATGGCCGGAGGGAGCAATTCGTGGTGGCGAATGCTGCTCTTTATCAAGATCGCAGTGCCACCGCCTGGGCCGGTTTTTCTATCATTCCGATAGATGGTGTAGTTGGGTATGCTGAATCTGGAGGAGGCTTTTAGGAACGTCTCCTGAAGGAGGGCGACGTCGATGTTGTAGGACGTCAGTGTGTCGGCAAGATCCTCCTTCTTGTCGCGCACTGAGCTGGCGTTCCATGAGACTATCTTCAGCGTCCTGGGTCTAGTGGCCATTTCTTTGTTGGAGTGCAGGGAGGAGATGAGCCAACATGCTTATCATCTGCTTGTTTTGTTCGCTCAGCATCACGAGCGTCTGGTGGAGTGAGTCTTGGGTGGCTGCCGGAGGAGCCGAGTTCTGCTGTGTTCCCCATACGTGAGTCGGTGGGGGGATCTTTACGGGGGTCTTCTTTGGCGGCGGTGGTTGTTGATGGGTGGCCTCTGACGTGACTTGTTGGCCTTTGGTCGGGCGACGTGGACACCCGGAATAGTTAGCAGTGTGTGCCCCCTGGCAGTTACTGCATTTGGCTGGAGTCTTCTTGCTCTTCTGACAATCTTTGGTGTTGTGCTGACCGGCACACTTCACGCAGATGGATGGTGCGTGGCATTGTTTCGCTGTGTGCCCGTACAGTTGGCAGTTAAAGCACTGCACGGGTTTTCCATTGGATTTCTGGGCTTCTACCCTGATTGATTGCCTCATGAATTTTGTAATATTGAAGATTTCGTGCTGCTCTCTGGGCACGACAACCTGTACGATTGCTATGGGGATAGGTTTCTTTCTCCTGTCCTTTGCTGGTCTTGTCCATCTTTCGACGTGGATGGGGGTGAAATTTAGTTTCGCCAACTCGGCGCGGATTTCATCGTTTCCGATTGTTTCGATTAGGCCGCGGAGTAAAACTCGGAGGCCTCTTTCTTCTGGCGCGCAGAAGGTGTGGTACGGATAGTTTTTGGTGTCGAATAACTTGGTTATTTTCCTATAATCCGACTCTGCTTTGGGGTGGAATGCAACCCCCTCTGGTTTGTTTGTGGTGTGATATTGCACACCGTCTTTTTCCAGTAGTCTGGCAGCTTCGGAATAATCGCCCTTGCTCCGCAGGACGATTGGTCTTGACTTGAACCTTTTGCCGCCGTTTGGTTGGTCGGCGGATGAGGACGCGGGAGGCACGGCTGGACGAGCGAATTGCTCGGGGCCGGGATTGTTTCTCTTCGCGGGCGCGGAATTATTCACGGACACTTCACTCGCGGCACTGGTTGACGGCGCGGGGTCGGAATCGTTTTTAGACGCGGTGGCGGCACTAGTACGCGGCGCGTCGGTATCGGACGGGGGTGGAGCGTAAGTGTTTCCACTGGCACCTGCTGCTGAAGGTTTTTTCGTTGGTGGATTGTTGGCCGGCGATGGTTGGCTTGTTTTCCTCTTCTTCGAGGATCTGTGCCTGACGGTGGTGAACCCAATGTCGTCGGCACTTTTGTCTAGGGGCGAGAGAGAGCAATCCATCGCTGCGGACGAGGCTGCTGAATTGCTGCGGCTGCGGCTTTCCGTTTGCGGGGCTTGGCTTGAGGTGGACCGGCTGCGGCTGGTGTCCTCGGCGGGCTGGTTTTGTTTTTCCAATATTTTCCTAATCGTTTCTTTCATATGGGCGACTTCTTGCTCCAGGTACGTGATCTTGGCTTCTTTTTCCGAAGAATCATTCTTCAGCTGGTTGTACTCTTTGACGGTAATCGTAATTTCTACGTTTTCATCGGAGGGTTCGGCGACGGGTTGTCTAGCCATGGTGGCGTCTGGCTGTGTCGACATGGCAGCTGTTGTCGGCAGTCTTTCGCTTGTCGGCTACCTGACTGTGGAAACGGGTCCCCACAGCATCGGTGCCGGCGGCGTTGAACTGTCTAGACTCTGCGGCGATGTCTCGGTAGGCTGGTGGTTTTCGTTCGACCGTGCGAACACTGAACAAACGACAGGTAGAAAATACAGAGCGGTTATCTTAGAAATGTTGTCTCTTCGATGACTCGGACTGAACTGATGAACGGTTGTGTCTTTCTCGAGTGACTTTTGTAGGTTAGGTTTGGTGCCAAGCAGAGACGTTTTTCAACGCCCCCAGAGAAATTTTTTTAGCGATTGACTCCTCCCCTTAAGGGCGGAGTAAACTGCAGTTTGGTTGTAAGGTCGACTGTGGGCGCGATCGGTTTCACATTCCAGTCCGAGTCATCGAAGAGATAACACCTCTAAGATAACCGCTCTGTAATTTCTACCTGTCGTTTGTTCAGTGTTCGCACGGTCGAACGAAAACCAACCTACCGAGACATCGCCGCAGAGTCCAGACAGTTCGACGCCGCCGGTACCGATGCTGTGGAGACCCGTTTCCACAGTCAGGTAGCCGACAAGCTAAAAACTGCCGACAACCGCTGCCATGTCGACCCAGCCAGACGCCACCATGACCAGACAACCTGACGCCGAACCCTCCGCGGAGGACTCTCCCAACAAACGTTACGCTCTCCGTCGAAACGTTTAATCAGCTGAAGAAGGACGTCGAAACGTTTAATCAGCTGAAGAAGGATTCATTGGAAAAAGATGCCAAGATCGCGAGCCTGATGGAAAAAGTCGCCTCTCAGGAAGCAATGATAATGGAATTCATGAAGAACCATAACCAGCCCACCGAAGACACCAGCCGCAGCCGGTCCACCTCACGTCAAGCCCCGCCAACAGCAAGCCGCAGCCGCAGCAACTCAACAGCCTCGTCCTCAGCGATGGATTGCTCACTCTCCCCCCTGGATAAAAATGCCGATGACATTGGGTTCACTACCGTCAGGCACAGCTCCTCGAAAAAGAGGAAAACCTGCCAACCATCGCCGGCCAACAACCCACCGATGAAGAAGCCATCTGCAGCAGGTGCTAGTGGAAACACCCACGCTCCGCCCCCCAACCGACACCAACGCGCCGCGTACTAGTGCCGCCACCGCGTTCAATAACGATTCCGACCCCGCGCCGTCAACCAGTACCGCGAGTGCAGTGTTCGCGAAAAACTCCGCGCCCGCGAAGATAAACAATCCCGGCCCCGAACAATTCGCTCGTCCAGCCGCAGCCCCCGCGTCCTCGTCCGCCGACCAATCAAACGGCGGTAAAAAATTCAAATCCAGACCAATCGTCCTGCGGAGCAAGGGATATTACACCGAAGCCGCCAGATTACTTGAAAAAGACGGCGTGCAATATCACACCACCAATAAACCCGAGGGGGTAGCATTCCACCCCAAAGCAGAGTCCGACTACAGAAAAATAACAAAGTTATTTGATGTCAAAAAATACCCCTACCACACCTTCTGCGCGCCAGAAGAAAGAGACCTCCGTTCTACTCCGCGGCCTAGTCGAAACCATCGGCAACGATGAAATCCGCGCCGAGCTGGCGAGACTCAACTTCACCCCCATCCACGTTGAAAGATGGACAAGACCCGCTAAGGACAGGAGGAAGAAACCCATCCCCATCGCAATCGTCCAGGTAGTCGTGCCCAGAGAGCAGCACGAAATTTTCAACATCTCCAGATTCATGAGGCAATCCATCAGAGTAGAAGGCCAGAAATCAAATGGTAAACCCGTGCAGTGTTTTAACTGCCAACTGTACGGGCACACAGCCAAACAATGCCACGCACCATCCATCTGCGTGAAGTGTGCCGGCCAGCACAATACCAAAGAATGCCAGAAAAGTAGAAAGACTCCAGCTAAATGCAGCAACTGCCAGGGGGCACACACTGCCAACTATTCCGGGTGTCCACGTCGCCCGACCAAACGCCAACAAATCACAACAGAGGCCAACCAACAACAACCACCTCCGCCAAAGAAGACCCCCGTAAAGATCCCCCCACCGACCTTCGAATGGGGAACCCAGAAGAACTCGGCTCCTCCGGCAGCCGCCCCAACCCACTCCACCAGATGTTCGCGCAGCTGCTCGAACAAAATAAGCAGATGATAGACATGATGGCTCATCTCCTTCCTGCACACCAACCCAGCAATGGCCACTAGACCCAGGACGCTGAAGATAGTCTCATGGAACGCTAGCTCAGTGCGCGACAAGAAGGAGGATCTTGCCGACACACTGACGTCCTACAACATCGACGTCGCCCTCCTCCAGGAGACGTTCCTAAAAGCCTCCTCCAGATTCAGCATCCCCAACTACACCATCTATCGGAACGATAGAAAAACCGGCCCAGGCGGTGGCACTGCGATCCTGATAAAGAGCAGCATTCGCCACCACGAATTGCTCCCTCCGGCCATGGTCAGCCTGGAAATTACCCAAATCGCCATCGAGCTCGAAGACCAAAACAACCTGATTCTCGCTTCAGTCTACCAGCGAAATCAAGGTACCATCGCTCCATCGGACTACGAAAAGTTGGCGCAGGGAACCTCCGCCAAAATCATCGGCGGAGACTTCAATGCACACAACGAAGAGTGGGGCTGCCAGTCCACAAACGGTCGTGGATGCGAGCTCAAAAACATCTGCGACACCTGGGGATTCAACATCGCATATCCAGACGAACCAACTCACTACGCCGCGCGGAGTCCCTCAGCACACCGGATCCGTCATCGATTTCTTCCTGGTGAAAGACTCCAGAAGAGCCACAGCAACGAGAGTAATCCACGAGCTGGACTCCGACCACCTGCCAGTCCTGCTCGAGCTGGGTGACAACCACCTGCTGGACGCCCCCTTCAGGCCCCCAAATAGAATCACGGATTGGGTAAAATATAATAATCTTCTTCATCTTACAGATCCAATACCGACGATCAACGACCCCAGGCAACTCGAGCTTGCAGTCAGCAAGCTGTCCACGGACATTCAGCAGGCCTTCAACACCGCTTCGGAGCCACGGCCAGCCAACCAGTCCAGGCTAACCACAGACCTCCCGCTGGATCTGAAAAACCTTCTCCGAGCGAGAAATCGCCTGTTGAGAAGGGCCAGATCCACCCTCGATCCCGAGGATAAAAGGCGGGCAAACCAGGCGACCAGAGAAGCCAGGCAAGCGATGAAGTCTTTCAGAGACGAAAAGTGGGGCAACCTGCTCTCCTCTCTGGACTCATCGAACTCCAGGCAGATCTGGCGTCTGGAGAGGTCTTTGGCGGGAAAATCCAGGAGGATTATTCCACCGCTAAAATCGGATGCAGATGGCGCTGTCGCCGTCTCCGATGTGGACAAGGCTGAACTTCTGGCTGAGTCCTTCAAGCTCCAGATGACATGTCAACGTCATCCTGAAGCAGATCCAAATTTCGATGCGGAGGTCAGCAGGGTTTCGGCCCAGCTACCTATCTTCCCGCAAATCTCCTTCCTGCAAAATCATCTCGCTTCCCCCCGTTCAATCTCAGCAATAATCAAAAGCTTCGCCCCCAGAAAAACCCCCGGCTTTGATGGTATCACGGCCAGGCAACTCCAGAAACTTCCGAGCAAGCAGATCGCGGAGATCACAAACATCGTGAACTCCATTCTGCGCCTCCAATACTATCCAAGCTCATGGAAGCACGCCATTCTTGCCGTGATACCCAAAAAATGCAATAGTCCGAGCCCGGCCGACTACAGGCCGATCAGTCTCCTCAGCGCTCTTTCCAAAATCGCTGAAAAAACCATCCTCGAAGCCCTCAACAGCTTCACCGATTCCAAAAAGATCATTCCAGATGAACAATTCGGGTTCAGGAAAGGTCTTTCATCCATTCATCAAGCGGCCAGGTTGGCCAGCGAAGTCCATTCAGCTCTCGAGAAAAAACGGCATCTCGGAGCAGTTCTTCTCGACCTGTCCAAAGCCTTCGACAAAGTCTGGCATGATGGTCTCATCTTCAAAACCATCTCTCTCGGATTTCCCCGAGATCTGACCCTGCTAATCCGTTTATTCCTGGAAGATAGAACCTTCCAAGTTCGAATAAACTCTTCCGTCTCCACGAAAAAACAAATAAAAGCGGGCGTCCCGCAAGGTTCCCCTCTGGCACCGGCCTTGTTCAATATCTACTTGGCCGGCATTCCACGCTCACAAGATGTGAAATCCGCATTCTTCGCGGACGACACAGCTTACTTTGTAGCGTCTCCTCAGACTTCTGTGATCCACAACAAACTCCAGAAGCAACTTAACGCAGCTATCCACTGGCTCAAATTCTGGCGCCTGCAAGTCAATCCGAAAAAGACTCAGGCGATCATCTTCACCAATAAACGCTTCACCAGAGAATACAGGCTACTGGTGGACAAAGTTCCGATTCCATGGTTGCAAAAAGCAACCTACTTAGGTCTTCATTTCGACCGACATCTTTCTTGGTCCAGTCAAATCCAGCAAGCCATCTGCAAGGGTTGCGGCATCATCAAACTGCTGTACCCGCTCTCATGCAGAACGAGCAATCTCGCTCCAAAAATCAAAGTCATGATCTACAAAATCCTTGTCAGATCAGTAGTTCTGTACGGCTTCCATACGTACTACCGGTTCCTTGGTCCAACCCTGATCAAGAAACTCCAAACCTTCCAAAATAAATCCTTGCGTGTGGCCCTAGACGCACCTTGGTTCGTTAGAAATAATCAAATCCATCGGGAGGCCGGCGTGCCACCGATCTCTCAATTCCATCAAATCACACTCGCCAAGCTGAAGCTCACAGCCTCGCGAGGTAGCAATCCACTGCTACGCGAATTATCGGACCTCCTGCCCTAGCCACAGGGCAATACTCCGATATCATCGTTCCCAATCTCCGGCATCAAGACCCGGATAACGAAGTTTTCTCGTTTTCCGACTTGTGTAAGTTTCAGCCTTCTTTCCTGCCTTCGCACAACATCTAGCATTTCTGTCTGTGCCGGCCCGGCGACAGCACCTATGCGCAGCGTCGGCCCGGCAACGGCAGAAATTAGCACCGCAACGCCGATGACTTCATCGGCTTTCCAAATTAACCTCCCGAAGTTTGCCTGGACTTCATTGAAAAACCACTTCATGAACAGTCGGACCTCCGTCCTTCGGGACCAAACATTCCGACATTTCCTGGGTCAACTAGAGACCCTCAAAATAATTAGAAACCTATCCTGGGTCAATTTCATGCAATATAAGTAAGGGCCGAAAAGGCTAACTTAAAAACCAGGCTAATAAAATGGAAATGGAAATGGCGATCGGTTTTTGAAAAAGAATCGGCCGTGAAAGCGGTAGGCTGACTGCATTTGCAGTTGGTTGCGATCGACAAAAATTTAAAAATTTTCCGATCCGAAAATTTTGTAAAAAGTTGGTACGTTAAATTAGTTGGCAGTTTCTCGGAACTGAAGATGCAGGAGAGGGCACACTATGGGGAGTCTACAGGACTCTCAAGAGAGATCCAGATGTAAGGATGATCCATGGAAGGAAGGAACGGACTTGTCTAGACAGATGAAGAAAATGCCGAAGCCATGGCGGACGCGCTCGAAAGAGAGTGTGTCATCAACTCTCACGACGACGATGACGAAAACCTCGAGAGGTTAGTCAAAAGGACGGTAAGGAAGTTCCGCGAGAGGATTGGGCCCAGGCCGCCTCCGGAGTTTGCAACTCCGAAGGAGGTCAAGGGTATAATCCAGAAAATTCGGCTCAAGAAAGCTCCAGGGTGCGATGGTGTTACCAATCGCATGCTGAAAAAGCTGCCGAGAAAAGGAATTGCCGCCATCACCGCCATTGTAAACGGGGTAAAAAACATTAGACTGCAGTATTTCCCGGACAGATGGAAATACGCAATAGTGAGAATGATATCGAAGCCAGGGAAAGACAAAAAATTTCCCCAAAACTACAGGTCGATAAGCTTATTGCCGTCAATAAGTAAGGTCGTAGAAAGAGTGGTTCTAAAGAGATTAGAGAAGGTGCTCGAAGATAACAGCATCCTTCCGCCCGAACAGTTCGGGTTTAGAAAAAACCACTCTGCCGAAGATCAACTGTTATGTGTCACAGAATACATAACAGAGACGCTGGACAGGAAACACGGAACGGCCATCGTTCTACTCGATGTCGAAAGGGCTTTGATGATGATCAAGGGACAAGATGATCGACATGGGATTCCCGGAGTGGATTGTTGAGCTGATTGACTCATACCTAAGAGAACGAAGTTTCTCTATGAAAATAGGTAAAGTCAAATCGGCCAGAAGATGGATGGAGGCAGGAGTGCCGCAGGGAGCGGTACTAGCGCCCCATCTCTACAACATATACACTAGTGATATTCCGAGGAGGAATAACACTAGAGTAGCCCTGTATGCCGATGATACGGCCATCATGGCCAGGCATAAGAGACCGGACCAGGCCGTCAGATACGTCCAGGATCACCTGGACGATCTGATCGAATGGTTGATAGCCTGGAAGATCAAGGCCAATATCGCCAAGACACAGGCTATCTACGTCACGCAGAGAATGTGCAGACCCGGTCATCAACTGGAAATAGAAGATGAAAGAGTAACATGGAAAGATACTGTAAAGTATGTAAGTGTTACCATCGACAAGAGAATGTCATGGAGACTACATGCAAAGAACGCACGGTGTAAAACCGTGGCTGTTACGAATGCACGGATCGATCGCGTGGGGCTACGTGGCAAAATCCTACATCAAGAAACTGGAAAGCTATGAGAACAAGCTAGTGAGACTAGCTCTCGATGCCCCCTGGTACATCTCCAATGTGCAGATACACAGAGAGATGATGTGGACTCCCTTTAGGCAGTGCATGCAAGAAAAGGCAGAGAAAGCCTTCCTGAAGATACGTGACCACCCAAATCAAGAACTGCGAAGGTTAACGGACTATCGTCCGGAAGACTTTGCAGCTTTGGGTGGCAGACGGCACAGAAGACCGAAACTCCAACTTTTGGAGGACTAGGTTGACTGTTGCCCAACGAGGGATCAACATCGAGGGATGGGACGCCACGTCCCGGTTTGGAAAAAAAAGGAAATTAGTGGAATGTGAAGTGAAAGTTTTCTTTTCTCTTACAGGTAAAAGGTAAGAAAGATAATTTACGCCGAAACACCTTCAGTGTCATCGGCAAATAAAATAATATCTTAAGACTACATGTCCCCCAGAGGGGAGTGGTGAGAAGCGCTTGGCCCACCCCGTCCGGCGGCCAAGCAGCGGAAATACCAATGGAAGAGAAGATAATGGTTTTGTGAGTAGCGTTACGACTACGGAAACCTTATCCCATCTAACCAGCAGTGAAGTTTCGGGATTATTTTAGAAAATAATAAACGACAAACAGTACCGCGTGTGCAAGTTCAGACAATTCCTCCGCGTCAGTGCCCGCGTCGAAAAGTAGTGCCGCCACCGCCCAGCCTTCGAATTCCTCTGCGTCCGCGTCCGCCCCGGTCAAGAAATTCCGCTCAAGACCGATAGTCTTGAGAAGCAAATCGGAATTCAACGCAGTCACCAGGCTTCTGAGAGAAGACAATCTGAGAACGACATCCGCGCCGAACTAATTAGTCTCGGGTTCACGCCAATCCACGTCGAGCGTTGGACCACAAGACCTGACAATGACAGAAGGAAAAAGCCAATACCCATCGCATAGTACAAGTAGTGGTGCCCAGGGATCAGAGAAACATCTCCAATCTGACTAGATTCATGAGCCAATCAATCAGGATCGAGGCCCAAAAAAGCAATGGAAAGCCCGTGCAGTGTTTCAACTGCCAGCTCTACGGGCATACCGCAAAACGGTGTCACACACAATCAATCTGCGTGAAATGTGCAAGCCAGCACAATAGCAAGGACTGCCAGAAAAGCAAGAAGACGCCTCCAAAGTGCAGTAACTGCCAAGGAGCCCACACAGCCAATTATCCTGAATGCAAAGCACGTCCAGCCAAAGGTCAACAAACAGCGACAGAGGGAAATAAGCAACCCGCACCACCGCCGCCAAAATCCCCCCTCCAAACTTCATGTGAGGTACCAAGCAGAAAAAATACGTTCCGCAGCCAGAGGAACCCACCCCCATTCACCAAATGTTAGCTCGACTAATCGAGCAAAACAACCAGATGCTGAGCATATTTCTAGGCACCCAGGCCCAACCTGCACGACAACCCCCAAATGGTCGTCACGCCTAGAACACTGAAAATCATAACCTGGAACGCCTGTGCAGTGCATGACAAGAAGGAGGACCTTGCCAACGCACTGACGTCCCACAACATCGACGTCGCCCTGCTCCAGGAGACTTTTCTCAAGCCCTTCATCCGCTGCTCTATCCCCAACTACGCAGTCTATCGCAGCGACAGCGAAACAGGAGCAAACGGAGGTACTGCAATCCTCATAAAAAGCAGCATCCGCCACCACCAACTACCAAATCCAGCCATGACCCACACGGAATCCATCCAAATCGCCATTGAACTCGAGGACCAGCTACTGACCCTCACCTCAGTCTACCTAAGATGCCAAGTCGGCATAGCTCCAGCTGACTTCGAAATCTTAGCCCAAGGAACCTCCGCCAAAGTCATCGGCGGAGACTTCAACGCCCCCAACCAATCGTGGGGCTGCCTCTCCACAAACCAACGTGGAAGAGAGCTGAGAAGAATATGCGACAGCTGGGATCTCAACATCGTATCTCCAGACGAGCACACCCTCTACGTCCCCGGACAGCCACAGCACACCGGATCCACCATTGACTTCTTCCTGGTGAAAGACTGCAATCGATCCACAACGCCCACGGTCCTCCTCGAACTTGATTCCGACCACCTCCCAGTCCTGCTCGAACTAGGAGACAACCGACTACTGGACGCCCCATTCAGGCCTCCCAAACAGATCACCGATTGGAAAGAATATGTTAATCTTCTTCATGTTACAGATCCAATCCCGACGATCAACGACCCCAGACAGCTCGAGCTTGCAGTCGACAAGCTCACCAGCGACATCCGACAGGCCTACAACTGCGCTTCGAAGCCAAGGCCGACCACCCAACCCAGGCTCACCACCGACCTCCCGCTGGATCTGAAAAACCTCCTCAGAGCGAGAAATCGCCTGCTGAGAAGGGCCAGATCCACCCTCGATCCCGAGGATAAAAGGCGGGCAAACCAAGCAACCAGAGATGCCAGGCAATCGTTGAAGTCGTACAGAGAAGACAATAGGGACAACCTACTTTCGTCTCTAGACTCATCGAATTCCAGGCAAATCTGGCGCTTGGCCAGGTCGTTAGCGGGAAAATCCAGACGGATTATTCCTCCGCTAAAAGTGGATGCAGATGGCGCCATCGCCGTCTCCTATGTGGAAAAAGCTGAACTTCTGGCCGAGTCCGCAAGGCTCCCCTCTAGCACCAGCCCTGTTCAACATCTACATGGCTGGCATTCCACGCTCGAAAACTGTGAAATCTGCATTCTTCGCAGACGACACAGCTTTCTTTGTAGCGTCCCCAGAACTTCCGCAATCCACAATAAACTCCAGGATCAGCTCAACGCTGCTATCCGCTGGCTTAAATTCTGGCGCCTGCAAGTCAACCCCAAAAAGACTCAGGCGATCATCTTCACCAGAAAACGCTACGTCAGAGAATACAGGCTACTGGTGGACAAAGTTCCAATCCCATGGTTGTAAAAAGCAACCTATCTAGGTCTCCATTTCAACCGACATCTTTCTTGGTCCAGTCAAATCCAGCAAGCCATGTGCAAGGGGTGCGGCATCATCAAGCTGCTATACCCACTTTCATGCAGAGCGAGTAAACTCGCTCCAAAAATCAAAGTCATGATCTACAAAATCTTCGTTAGATCAGTAGTTCTGTACGGTTTCCAAACGTACTATAGGTTTCTCGATCGCACCTCGATCAAGAAACTCCAAACATTCTAGAACAAGGCATTGCGTGTGGCCCTAAACGCACCTTGGTTCGTCAGATATAATCAAATCCATCGTAAGGCCGATGTGCCTCCTTCAAACACTTCCATCAAACACTCGCGAAGCTGAAATTCACAGCTTCGCGAGATAGCAATCCACTGCTACGAGAATTATCGGACCTCCTGCCCTAGCCACAGGGCAACACTCCAATGCCATCGTCCCCGAAATTCCGGCTTCGAGACCCGGGTTACGAAACCATCTCGTTTCCCGACTCGAGTAAGTCTAACCTTCTTTTCCGCGACGGGTCAGATAATCGGCGTTTCTGTCAATGTCGGCCCTATGCGCAGCGTCGGCCCGGCATCGCCAGAAATTAGCACACAAATACCGATGACTTCATCGGGTTTCAAATTAACCTCCTGAAGTTCACCTGGACTTCATTGAAAATCCGCTTACAGAACAGTCGGACCTCCGTCCTCCGGGACCATACACTCCGACATTTCATGGGTCAACTAGAGACCCCCAAAAATTTTAGAAACCCCATCGTGGATCAAAATAATACCAAATAAGTAAGGGCCAAAAGGCTAACTTAAAAACCAGGCTAACAAAATAAAAAATGATCTTTAGCAACCGTGTCAAACCCCAAATAAAAACGAAAGACAAAATACTCATTCATAAATAATCACATAGATACGTATATAAAGAAGTAAAAAGGAAATTTGACGATATGTTAAACGATAATAACATTAGACCATCAAGTTATTCTTAGGGTAGCTCCGCATGGATTGGGTTTAAAAACGTAAATGTGACTGATTACAGAAAAATAAACGAAAAAACCATCGATCATAGATACCCCTTATCTCACATAATGGAATATCATGGATAAACTGGGCGTAATATTTCACAACGCTAGACTTTGCGGGTGGCTTCGATCAGATTGAGATGGACCCAAATTTACTAGAAAAAAAGCTTTTGGTGTAGAAAATGGTCACTATAAATACACAAGCGTACTCTTTGAACTAAAAATACCCAAGCAATAGACAACGTACTGCAAAGATTGCAAGACAAAAATTTGTTTAGTCTACATGGACGATACAATTATATTCTCTATAAGAGCATAAATCAACCCTTAAACTGGTATTCCAAAAGTTAATTCAAAACAATATGAATTGTTTTGCATAAGACAGTTGAATTTCTGGGTCACGCATATCATAAAAATCCAGCGATCAATACCTAAGAGACAGAAAGAGATCAAGTTGTTTCTAGGTTTAATAGGTTAGTATTGAAATTTTACGATTGCAAAAATTACAAAAGCAATGACCTCTTGCGAAGAAGAATAAAAAGATTACCGATGACCGAGCTTTCGTCAAATCTTTCCAATTCTGAAAAGACCTATTGATAAACTTATCTAATATAACATATCGATTTTACCAAACCATTTATACAAACAAATGCATCAAATTATGCAAACGAGGCCATCTTATTACATGATCACTCGGAAAAACCTCCAAATGGCATACGCGAGCTGAACACTACTGAACTCTTCCGAATGCAATTATTGGACGATCGAAGAGGAGTTACTGGCAATAGTGTGGGCAAAAAACTATTTCAAACTCTATCAGTTTGATACCAAATTCCAGCTGTTTATGCTCGTAAGTCTATGTAATGGCTGTTCTCGGTAAATGTACCAAATTTAAAAATAATCAGATGGGGACTAAAATAATCAGAATATGATTATCAGATAGTCGATAAGAAAGGAAAGCTAAATTTAAACGCCGATGCATTGTCTTTACCACCAATAGAAAATAAGTCTGACATAACAGGACAAATGCCACTAATCTGCAACCACTCCAAGAAAAATATTTACCTGATGCCGAAGGCGTTAGATTCGACCCCTTTATATAAAACACGCAGCTCTACAATAAGTAATCATCATTCAAATTAGACCTCCTCGCACTAATTCAAAACAAGAGAAACAAGTTAGCTAGTCACAAATGAAATCGAATTATAGACACGGATGATTGAACTCATCAGAATTCGTTTGCAAATCTGCAGGCGAAACCATATACACGTCATAAGAAGGTACCATCCTATGGGCCCGAATACAAATAAAAATGTAAACTTTTTTAAAAATCAAATAATCTTTAAAGACACTCATCAGCAAAAGTCTTGTACCTACTTATTTATCTAAAAAATAAGCAAATCTCAATATGGGGTTTATGCACAATAAGAGATAAGAAATTTATATATCAGAAAAATTAATAAGCATAAACGTGCCAAAAATATCTTTGGATTTTTTATTAACATTTACCAGTAATGTATTTATACGATGTTTTACTACATTAGTTTATTTGTGTTAATCGTACAGTAGAGCAATAAAAATGCCTGGAGCTGAAATTTCTGCGTTTAATACGGATCCAATTATTGCCTTGTATCAAGAAGGTTTTTCGCAACATTAAATTTTTAATCGTTTAAATATTGTTCAAAGTACTGTTAACAGAACAATTCCAAGATTCGAAGAAACTGGTGACATTGACTCAACACCCAGATGTGGCCGAAAAAAGGTTACAAATGAACGACAAGATCGTTATCTTGCTCAATATGCACGAAGAAACCGCTCAGTACCGATTAGAGCGATACAATTTCAGTTCCAACGGAGGTACAATCGTGCTATATCAAGCCGTACGGTTTTCAGAAAGCTTTTCAACGTTGGACTGCATCGCCGACGCCAAGATCCAATTCAAGTTCTCCCGTTAAGTTACCAGCAAAGGCAAAGGCGTTTTTAATAGGCCAGAGTGTATCAAGTCTGGTTATTGCTTCAACAGAGAAACGTCGTTTTTACCGATGAGTCAAGAATTTGTTTAATCAGCGATGATTTTCGTCAGGGGGTTTGGAGGGAGGTAGACAGATCGCCTTAATGCAGTTATTGAAGTAGCTGCATATCGGTATGGTAGCGAAATGTTGTGGGGAGGAATATTTTACAATTGAAGAACAGAGCTCATTCACGGCCCATAAGCAATGAACGCACATTTATACTCTGAACATATCATCAGACCTGTTATTTTTCCATTAGAGCAAGAAATTGGTAACAATTTTACCTTTATGGATGATAACGCCCGCCCGCATAGGGTTAGGATCGTCCAGATTGATCTAAATGAAGCTAGAATTAATAGATTGTGATTGGCCGTGATTATCGCTGGATATATATTCAATCGAACATATTTGGTACTACCTTTCTACAGCCATAACCGTAGGAACAATCCGCCAAGAAATCGCCAGGAGCTAATTTTAGCCGCTTAAGAGGAATGGACCAATTTATCACAAGATACTATTAATAACCTAATTATTAGTATGCATCGAAGAGTTTACGCACTAATAAGAAGTAGTGGGCGTAATACTGCCTATTAGTTGAACAGTATTTATATTAATTTAGCTTTTTTTTGAGAATGTATTTGATTTTATTTTTATATACATACATAATTTTTTTAATATTTATAAAAACCAAGAACAAAAATAAAATTACTCAATTACTTATTACTAATCCTTTAAGCTTTCTTTTGAAAAATAACCCATTTTATTTTCGTATCAAAACAAAAACAAAACGTGGGTGTAAAACTTTTGCTGATGAGTGTGTTTAAAAAATAGCACCCCAAGGAAGCACACAGAAGAACCATTTGAAAACAACACACGGCCTACCTAATGACCCCTCTAGAAGAACTAATAAGTAAGTTCATATTAGAATACATGAAACCTAATTCATATTGTCTCCATTTTTCTTCGAAACAACTCGGACAAATACATGCTAAATACGTGCTAAATACATTTACAAAATATTTGAATAATAATTCCGAGAGATTACAAATCTCAAAAAACTTTGTTCCCAATATTTATGAAAACGAAGATCGATAACACAATATCAAAACATATTATGATACAAAAACCTCTCATCGTGGTGCGACTGAAAACAATCAAGGAAAATGCTTAGTAGCCGAATATAGAAAAAAAACTGTTTTAAACTACATAAACGCTGGCGCGATATGTCTTAACAAACAAAATACTAGCGAAACCCTAAAAAATTATTTCAAACCAACTCCCAAAGGTTCTAAACCATACGAACATATGTAGATATATACACTCTTAACAATGTCAAATTCATAACCGCAATCGACAACTTCTCTAAGTTCGCTCAAGTCATTCCAATACCATCAGACAACTCAATTAAAATTAACAAAGCACGGTATTCCAGCAAAAAGTACTACAATTAATGGCTTACCTTTCAAAAAACAAGTCATTCTACCCTATATCTCTACAAATTTCATCAAATATAAATCCACTACAGCACACCAACAAATTCAAATTCTAATTCGCCAATTGAATTATTGATTATATTTAACTAAGGGAAGCTCTCTTGTCCTAAAAAATTGAAAACCCCAACAAAAACACAACCACTATTAACACTTTCATGTCCAGTGCGACCAACGTGTTATCACGTGCAAGCCACGGTAAAATTCTCATCCTGTTAATTACTAGTTAACTACTAGAAATTCATATATTCAAAATAGATAGAATAAAATTCCATAGAAATTAGAAACATTAATAAATATAATAATATATAAATACATTAGGTTGACAAATGAATTTGAAAATTTACCAAACCAACTATTTTTCTGTTCTGTGATAAAATCAACAAAATCCATAAAAAAATTAAAAATCACATAACTACAGGAAGGTGAGGTCCTGGTTTCTTTTGATGTATCATCGTCGTTTCCGAATGTCCCGATTCTACATACCATAAAATGTACTCAGAAACTATTGTTTCTGAGTATATCTCCTTAACAACATTATGTATGAAGCAAAATTGTTTTCAGCTTAATAACAGATTTTACGAACAACCAGAAGGAACGGCAATGGCCAATCCACTGTCACCATTCTTAATCAACTTATTCATGAGTAAATTTGAAACCGAGGCCAAAGATGAATTCAGTTTTGGATTCAAAACATAAAAACTTAAAATTGATGATTTTATTAAGAACTTAAACAGTAAATCCCAAAACCTAATATTCACGTATGAACTGGCAAACAACAATAGTTTACCAATTGTGGATGTTTTAGTCAATAGAAACAATAAAAATTGGTTAGATTTTTATATTTTTAGAAAAAACTCCACCACTTCCAGATATATTCCTAACGATTCGAATCATAGCTTCCAAAATAAGATGGCTAGTTTAAATTTTAAGCCAAATATATTAATCAATTTTGCTTTAAATAAAGATAATTATAACAAAGTATTAAAATTAATTAGGGAGGTATCCGAAGTGAACGGTTATAATAAGAACATTGTAAATAAATTAATTAGAAAATATAAGGTTAGAAAGTTATTGAAATAATCTTGGACTCAAAATCTAAATTCATGGTAATACCGCTTGATGCCCAATTAACACGAGGGCTAGACAAAATTTAGAAAAAAGTGGACATTAAGGTTGTGTACAAACCATTTAATAAATTAAGAGAAGTCCTGGGTAATTCAAAGGATAAAGATCAACATGAAAAGTCGGGATTTACAAAATTAGTTGTCAAGGTTGTGATCGGAGGTATATTGAAAAATAAAATATATAAAAATATAAAAACTTGTGTTGCCTAACATGTAATCGAACATGACTACATCATGATTTTTACATGCTTCATTAGGTGGGGTTATGATATCAATAGAACTTAGTTTTAGAATTAGTAAATTAGAGGCATTTAGAGGCAGTAAATTTTATGGTTCATGATTTTTAGACACTTCTTAGGTACGCTTATCATATCAATAGAAGATAGCTTAGTTTTAAAATTAGATTAAGCAAAATTGTCGCTTATATGGAGATAACAATCCATAAGAGACCCATCAGTTCCAAATGCATTCAGAAAAAGTCACTGTTTGGTATGGATTTTGGTTCGGTGGGGTCATTGACCCATACTTTTTCCAAAAATAAAGCTGGTACCGCCATAATTGTCACCGGCGAGTGGTACAGATCAATGATAACATTTTTTTGTGGCCTAAATTAGAAAATATGGATCTCAACGACGTGATTCCAACAAAACGGCGCTACGTGCCATGTAACGGATGCAATAATGGATCTTCTGCACGACAAATTCAATGGCATGGTTATCTCGCGGTTCGGCGTCGTCAACTGGCCATTGAGATCGTGTGATTTAACACCATTAGACTTTTTCTTGTGGGGCTAAGATAAATCACGGGTCTATGCGAATAAGTCGCAGGCAAGAAGATTCATACCTTAAAAGTCAACATAACTAATGCCATTAATGATATCAGGCCCGATTTATGCGGTCAAGTTATCGAGAATTGGACCTCTGGGATACGCGCCGCGGCGGCCATTCTGCCAACTTCTTATTCCATACATAATATAATATAATACTCTTTCAAATCTCATACACAACTTGTTTTATTTCTATTTAAAGTTCGAGGGTCCTTAATGGAAAACCCTATAGAAGCAGGAACAAGAGGAATGAACATACATCCAAACAAATATACATACTATATCACCCAACCAACATACATACATACATCCAAAGCAACCCTAATTGTTAAAAAAAAACGAATCAACAAAATTGACATAATCTTATTACTCAAAAAAAAAAATTCCAAAAATTTTCATTGAAATAGAAAAATCAACTAAAGCACAAAATAAACTGGTCTACTTAAATCACATATGATTTTCCTCGGGTTCCATAGTAATATAAATTTCTTTATATCAACAGAAGACAAATCATAAATATAATAAGACTGAAAACTGACCAATTTCTTACCAAAATGCACCTTTTTAAAATGAAGATCGAGAACAGCCATTTATACATGCAACCAAATTGAAGACATCAGTCATATATTTTTAGATGTTCTTTTTGTGAGTTACTGAACAAAGATTTATATTTGGAACTGATCAAAGGACACAAAAGATATTTCATGTAATCAATTCTTTACTCTATCAATGCTAGAACAATTCACCTCGTTAATCCTTTTATTAATATTAATGTTCTACAGTTATAGTGCCATCCTTTATATTTTCTGTTACACGTTATGGTCTGACCTGATTACAATTGTGACGTTAACTAATACCATTTCATTAACTTAAACCGAATGTTTTATCCTATTTTAGCATAGTGATGCAGTTATGGCTTAAGCCAGGCTAACCTTTGTCACACTTAATGAGCTGGTGAATTGCCTGTAATGGGCTGAAGCCAACAAGAAGGAAAATATCTTGCAACATAATCAAGCAATAACCTAATACACTTACTCTTTCGCGTGTCTTTTAGTCTAGTGATAACAGTCGGCCAATAACCTGGTGCGCACTGTGTTTTCGTGTGTAACGAACATTTTGGCTTATTTTGAATCTTTTTGTGAACATATTTGTTTGAAAGTCTATTTGCAAAAGTGAGTATTGACTTTTATTCATCTTTTTTTTATTTCTGTTTAATTGAGTGAATTTTAAACACAAATTAGAAACAAGAATCCCATAAATTAGAAAAAATCTAATTTATGTGATTCTGTGTTTTTATTATTTTAAACTATATTTATTTTCCCTTGATAATTGTAGACGGAAAAGAAGGCATTCTCATACAGGTTGTGCAAAGGAAACGCATGTTTTTCACCTAAGCCTAACATTGTTTAATTCCATATTTTTTTGTAAGTACAGCTAAATGAAGTAATAATAGAGCACTTTTAAATTAATAGTGGAAAATAATATCAGTCAAGTTTCACACAGCGGCCACACGTCTGCAACCTCTTTTGAAAGTTGTGTATCACCCTCAATAATTTCTTCTGGTACTTTTGCGATTTGATAAATGGAATTTCAAATCGTAATGCAGAATGCGTTGTAGCGATCGACGGGATATACCAAGAGCTGAGGCATGACACCTATTGAAAAACTGAGGACTAGCAAGAACCGCCATTCTCACTGTTTCAACATTGTTTGGTTCGAACGGCACGGAGAAGGCCAGGTGGTTTCCACTTCAATAAGAAATAATAAGAAAAATAATTGCAGGCTTTAGTAAATCGACAGAAAAGAGGAATAGTCGAACGTGACAACTCACGAACCGAGTAACAAAGCAAAACAAGAGGTTATGGATTCTGAATTCATGAGACATTTTCATGTTTCATCTTTCCAAAATATGAATGTCACTATAATCGAGAAAAATTAAAATAGTGTTTATTAGGGTCTGACACTTAAATATTGAATAAATCTATAGTGTATAAAATATATAACACCGAAAGTAATCCAATCGCAAAAATAGCAAAATCTCCGTTGTATCGTGGCATATCCAACAAAAAAATCTAATTCAACATTTAAACCTCCAGATGAAGGTACTTGCAAAGATTGTGATATGTTTGCAGCTCAGTTAAAGGCAATATAAGAAACCCTAAAAGGCAGCTTATTCAAATTGAGAAAGGTGCGCACTAAGGCAAATAATAGATACCAATGAAAAATCTCTTGTTATGACGGAAGGTAAAACAAATATCAGGTATAAAGTAATTACTGCAGATCTACAAAAATGTATACCAACGCCATTCGTCTCCAATGCGGTGAATTTCTACAAATAAAACGAATTACATTATATATGATGCTTATGATAGTTCTGCCTGTTGTTTAAAGTGGGATGAAACAAAACCACTCAAGGGAGGAAATCAAATTTCATCGGGAATTTTAAAATGAGCAGATATAAATTTACCTCACTCAAGAAGCTCGAATTGGGTATCGAGTCCATTGAGGACAAGAATAAGAAAAAGAAGCTCTGGAAACACGCAAAGACCATCTTGTGCAAATTAGAGGAAGTCAATATTCAAGTCAACGATGTCATAGACTCCAAGCAACACAGCCTGAAGGCTGATATACTGGAAATCAAACGTATGATCGGTTGCCAGAATAATATGGTGTCAGAACAGAGCAAGAAACTCGAGGAATCGTTGACGGCTAGACCGGAGCACTCTTATGCTAGCGTAGCTGCGAGCGCGGTCAAGGTAAGTGGCATTAAAAAGCCACTTCCGGTTGCAAAAACTTTCAAAATAGCACTATCCAAGTCCGTGGACGGCAAAGAGGTTCCGGGTGACGAGCTTAAGAGGTGGGCCATGCAGAAGATTTCTCCTAGCAAGATTGGCATTAAGCCAACCAGGATATATTCTACCAAAAACAATAAGGTCATCATTGAGTCTGCTTCCAATGATTTTGACAAGGTTGTAAATTCCGAGGATGTTAAGAAATTAAACCTCTCCGTAGTGCGTGTTGGCAAGTTGAAGCCCAGACTTACCCAGAAGAAATTCTCGAGCAGAATTTCATGGACGATTGGGCAGACGCGGACTTGCATATCAGTCCTGTATTCAAATTTGGTCCACGCGACAAGCATTATGTGCATTGGGTTGTGGAGGTGAATGCTGCTGCTAGGAGGAAACTCCTGGATAGGAAGACCATTTATCTGGGATGGCATTCCTGTAACATCGAAGACAGGGTTCAGCTGACGAGCTGCTACAAGTGTCAGGGATTCGGCCACACTTCTGGCAAATGTAATAGTGACTCTGCTTGCGGTTGTGCACTCTATGTCTGCACAAGTGCACTCAATGTCTGCAGGCCAAGATTACCGACGTAAAGCATAGACCTAGGGACTCCAGATGCACCATTTACAAAAGACGTATGGAAGCGTTTGTGGCTAGTATCGATTTCGGGGACAACAATGACAAGTAGAAATTATATTACAATTGGTCAGCAAAATCTTCACCATAGTCATGTGGCGACGCTGGACTGCCTTAGCGTGGCAGTAGATAGGAACATAGATATTCTGCTGTTGCAAGAACCGTATGTTTTTGTTAAGAACAACGTTTACAGTCTTTCTGGCTTGGGTAGGTCAGGTTTGATTGCAGATCAGAGCTCTAAGTTTAAGGCGTGCATTGTGCTGGTGAATCCGACCCTCGTCGGTTGGAAGATTGCTCAGTTCACAAGTGAATACACTGCAACTGCGAACATAAACTTGAACAAAAGCAAAATTGTATTGTGCAGTGCGTATTGGTCTCCTGCTAGGAATTTTCCTCTCCATTCTCAGCTCGACGTTGTGCGGAGTACCATTGGGAAACTAGACTATGGTCCTATCTTATGGGCTATTGATGCCAATGCCCATCACCCGATGTGGTTTTCTCGCTACACCTGCGACAGGGGGAACATCCTCGCTGAATTTTTCTCCGTGGAGGGTCTTGTTGTCCATAATGTTCGGAAACATCTGTCCACCTTCTCTAGTCCTCTGGGCGATAGCAACATCGACATCACGTGCGGCAACATCTTAACCGCCGATAAAGTTCAGGATTGGGATATTGCAGCCGATTCACTCAGCGATCATAGATTGATCACATACAAATGGCTTTTAAATTATGATATCTGTCAGACTAGTACCAAGCCGGCCATCACGAAGATCAACGTGGAAATGGCAATGGATATGGCCATTACTGGATTGGCCAATATTGAAAGACTGCTATGGAAACCACGGTGGCCCATATTGACGAGAGGGTGCTCCAGCTGGAGCTCCTCTTGAAAGATATCACCAATCAAGCAATACCAAGAAAGAACATCTATCCCAGTAAGTGGGGCGTGCGCCTGGAGAATATGAAGAGGGATTGTTACAGAGGCCGACGGCTTTATCAAAACGAGAGACAAGCGACTACCAGAGATGGTCTGCGTCAGCGTTATCTGGACAAGGTAAAATTATTTAAAAAGGAAATTTCAAGAGCCAAAGCCAAATCTTGGAGTGACTTTGCGGAGGAGAATTTGCGTGGGGATCCTTGGGGCATCCCTTACAAACTGGCTGCCGGCAAGATGAAAGGAACCCAGAACGTGGTTCAGTCCATAGTTAAAAACAATGAAGGCGATTGCACGTTGGATTTTGATGAAACAGCTGACTTAATTATAAATGAATTTATCTTGGATGACAATTTGGTTGAGGATTCTGCCTTTCATGCCTTGCAAAGGATGACGGCCGAGGATTACGATCGGGTTGATGGAAAATTTTTACACATTTCCGGCGAGGAAGTTTCGGACTATCTTTCTGGCTTAAACATCAAGAAGGCGCCGGGTCCTGATGGTATTCCGGGCATTGTGTTGAGAACGCTGGCGGTTGCTGTGTCCGACTTTTTAAGTCGTTTATACAGCGACTGTCTGCTTTTATCGTACTTTCCGAGGAGATGGAAGATGGGCTCGTTGATTATCATTCCTAAACAGGGCAGGAAGGTTAACGATCTGGGTAATATTAGACCCATTACCCTGTTACCAATTTTGGGCAAAGCACTGGAGCATTTTGTCAAGGAACGTCTCTTTCCTTATGATGATGGAACGGGTCCGCACCACGCAGGACAGTTTGGATTCCTCAGGGGTTGGGGCACCGGCCAAGCTCTCCAAAACTTCAATAACATCATTAATAGTAGCTCTTATAAATATACTTCAGGCATCTTTCTCGACATCAAAGGCGCTTTTAATAACGTTTGGTGGCCGGCGGTGCTGCATGCGCTAAAGGTGAAGAATCCACCGGCTTATCTCTTTAAGATATTGATCTCATACTTCAAGGACAGGGAAGTTAAACTTGACGTTGGTCC